>JAADWH010000127.1:0-43829 GCA_023335995.1 Globisporangium nagaii
AAGGGTGTCCAACCCCTAATAAAAGATATTTTGATCAAAGATTTTTCAAAAACTACCCCACCAAATTGCTCGGGAGACTCTGAAAGAGAATCGTCTAAAAAAGACAAATCGATTCATGTAATAAAATCATGGGGTAAAAAAAGCGTCCTCGATTCCCCCGCCCACTGTCAGCGCAGAAAAGGTTCCGCGAGAGCCTACATCAGTCCCTCGACAAAACGCTGAAAGCGCGCCGCATACAATAGGCGAATGGACCGTTTCCGCCAACAGTTGCGGCTCTTCAAGCTCTGACAGTGATGCCCACGCACCAAAAGCTGCGCGACGGGGGACCGGCATGGCGACCGAATCGAAGGACGTGGCGGCAGATGAGCTCGGCGAGCCTGACGTGAAGGTGCGAGGCGAGCGTCACTAGTGTAGCTTTTCTAGTGTTGCTGTCTGCGTGTTCTGAAACTCGTCCTGTGCGCGCGTGCAGATCATTCTGCTGGGCGACTCGGCCGTGGGCAAGTCCAAGCTCGTGGAGCGCTTCATGATGAACGAGTTCCAGCCTCGACAGGTGCGTGGCGCTCGACCACGCTCGCCAGCCACCACTTGCTGTGTGTACCTACCTGCTGCTAACTGCTGTTGCTGTTCGCCTTGCCTCCAGTTGTCCACATTTGCGCTCACGATGTTCCGGAAGGAAGTCGAGTTGGACGGCGACGACAAGGGCAAGGTCGTCAAAGTCGGTGCGTAGCTCCTCGCTCTCCTCATGCGCAGCCTGAAGGATTGGTCCTCGCAACGCTAGTGACATGGCACTGATGCTGGTTGTGAACGCCTGTGTGTGAGCAGATTTCTGGGACACAGCCGGACAAGAGCGCTTCTCGAGCATGCATCCGTCATACTACTACGGCGCCACCGCCTGCATTCTGGTGAGGACTGTACCCTTGTTACTCAGTACGCACTGAACGGTCGGCGCGTGGGCGTGTGTGCACTAAACCGCGTCGAAATGGCTCTTGTGCTGCGCGCAGGTCTTTGATGTGACGCGCAAAGTGACGTACCAGAACCTCGCGAACTGGTACAAGGAGCTGCGCGAGTACTGCGAGAACATCCCGTGCTTCCTCGTGGCCAACAAGATCGACGTCGACATGGCGGTACTGCGCGAGGAGAAGGCTGTGGCTCTAAGTACGAAGGCGAGTTGCTAACCCGACACTTGCGTCCTTGGTGAATCTGTGCGCAGGTGACGAGCAAGAAGTTCAAGTTCGCCGAGACGCACAGCCTCGAGTTCGACTTTGTCTCAGCGGCAGACGGCACGAACGTCGTCAAGGTGTTCCGAGAGGCCGTGAAGGCGGCGATGAAGTTCAAGAAAGAAGGCGGTGACTTCATGGCCGACGTGCTCGATCTGCTCGGCGAAGAGAGTACGTGGAGCAGAAGCTGAGTTGACTGGGCATCGCCAACGTTGTGATGAGAGAGTTGATGTGTCGCGCGGTTTGTCTTTCTCGTCTGCGGTTCCGTGAAGAATGATATAGATCCGAATCCAGACGCGGCCGGCATCCACAGAACGATAAGAAGGCGTCAAGAGGCATCGAGAGACAGCATGATGGCATTTTCATGGAGATCGAGGTGATTACTGTGAGCGAGTATCTCAGCAGGAGCTTCACAGGAGCTTCGATGCGACTGCAATAGCAACACCAGCTGACAGGAATAGCCACCGCCTTCTCCTCATCGCAAACCGTTGCCGCCTGTCGCGACATGCTCGAAGGCGTTTCTTTCTCGTTCGCGCGTCGAACGAGTGCAGACTGAGTAGCCATCTCTCCAAGCTCTTCTACCTCTGAGTCATTCATTCACCATCGGGCGTCACGACCAGACTTCCACCAGCATAGGAACCAGACAGCCGGCATGCAGAGCGTCCGCGTGACCTTCCACTTCAGCGCCGTCGTGCACTCGTGCTCCAACATCCCGCACCAGCCGCACACGCGCATCTTCTTCAAGTGGAAGCTCATCTCTTCCAGCAAGAGTTCGTCCTCGTCGTCGTCACCTTCGTCTTCATGCAGCGGTGTGAGCGAGGCGCGCGAAGTCTCGAGCTCCAACATCGTAGCCTGGGACGACTCGGAGGTGCGGCTGCCGAGCTGCGAGCTCAAGCTCGAGCCGGTGACCAAAGTGCTCAAGTCGCGCGTGCTGCGGCTCTCGATCCGCCAGGAGAGCCGCGTTGGACCAGCGAGCAGCGGCAGCGGCAGCGGCAGCAGCAGCAGAGGATACGTGCGTCTGGGGCTCGTGCACATCGATCTCGCCGAGTACGCCGGTGTCAGCGAGGTTATGCAGCGTGATGCGCTGCGTTCCGTGAGAGGCAACTTGGATCTGGGAGTTGCTGACCTAGTCGCTCTTGATACTCATAGGTTGCACGGACGTACTTGCTGGAGCAATCGCGACTCAACTCGACTCTGAGCGTGCGTTGCGTGCAGAGCTTTCCGCCAAGCGGATGGCCACAGGGATGTTTTGCTTACTCTCTATCGAATGGTACTGCTGAGCAGATCACGATCCGTTCCGAGCAAGTGCGCGGCGACGTCATGTTCCGCAGGTGCGTCTTCGCCTCTCACAGTCCTGCACGCGTGGCAAAAGTCTCACCAAAATGATCGTGCTGTGCATTGTTCGCCATCGATGAACCTCCAGGAAGTCTATGAGCGGACAGGGGGAGGCAAATGGTGAGGGAGGTGGGATGGAGAGATCTATCGGGTGATGACGAACACTGATCTTCGTTAATTCTGCTTCCTGTGTCCCCTTGCGATAGCGATCGATGGGCAAGTGCCGTGGAAGAAATCGCTCGGGACTTCTGGTCTCAGCAGCAGCAAACTGGCAGCCGGACAGCAGCAGCAGTCTGTGTACCAGGTCGTCGACGACATTGTCCGCGTGTCCGAAGAGAGCCGCGCTCGGACTCCAGCAGCAGCACCAGCGTCTGCGAATGCACCACCACCTCCAGGCGAGCTACCAACTGCACCAGCGTCTATTCTTCCTCCATCGGGGTAAACGAGCGATCGCCGTACCCTCCAAACGCTGACGACGCAGCGAGCAGCGGCACCGCGACGTTGCTGCCTCCAAACGCAGCAGCAGTCGATGACGAGACCCCAGCAGCAACAGCAGCCACAGAGTACGCGCTGCTGGCGCTCGCTTCCTGCAGGATCGCTTCCGATAAATTACGTGCCAGGAGTATCTCGACGCGCGCCTTGAGCTGCTGGTTTGCCTTGGACTCGTAGAAGCTTGCGCGATCGAACGACCGGTCGAGCTGGTGCAGATACGCCATGAGCGAGTAGAGGTACTGCGACGAGTAGATCGTCGGCTCCACTTCCAGGAGCTTTTCGGCTTCTCTGAGCAGCACGCTGCGCAGCTGACGAGGCGCGGCCGACGAGCTCACGAGCAAATGAACGCGCTTCGCCGCCTCTTGCAGCACAAACCGGAGCCGCTTCTCGATCTCTTGTTCTTTCGTTTCATCGTCTCCACCTAACTGCTGCTGTCGTCGCAGCGACTCGCTGTCGTCCAGGACTAGGTGCAGCTCGCGGTAGCGCACGAGCCACTCGAGCAGCGGCGTCTGCGCCATCTCGGCGTGCGCTTCGAGGAACTCGGTCGCTTCGTTCAGCGCCGAGAGCGACTTGCGCTCTTCGCAGACCTGCAGCACGCGCTCGCAGATCGCGTCCACTTCGTCCAAGTGGTTCCCGCGCAGCATCCAGATCAGCGCTGCGGCATACAGTTGCTGCTGCTTGCAGACACGCGCGCGACGCAGCGCGACACTGCGCTGCACCTGGTGCAGTCCGCGCTTGCCCTGGCAGTACGCGATCAGTCGGTTCGCCTTGTTGTCGCTCGGCACAGGCTCGTGCTCCAGCGCCGACTTCGCGGCGACGAGTCCCAGCTGCGGACACCACTCGTAGTACCCGATGGCGAGCTGCCAGAGCCCGCTGCTCGCACCAATGTCCATCGCGTAGTTGAGCAGGAAGTACTCCTGGAGCGACACGTCGAGCTGCTCGAGCACTTGGTCCGCGATCGCGTTGCTCTTCGTCAGCAGATCCGTCAAGTGCGCCGCCATCCACGTGAACCCGAGCGCGTGGATGTCCCGCAGCGCGCTCTGCACGTCGTACTTGAGGATCGCCATGATAATGCAGTCGAAGTTGCCCATCGCGCTCGTCTCGGCGTTGTACGTGCGGAAGCAGCTTGCCATGAGAAACTCAAAGCGATGCGCCACGCGCTTCGGCTCGTCCAGGAACAGGCGCGCCATCATGAGCTCGTACCAGGACGCCGCGTGGCGCACGAGCGCGTCGTCTTCCGCCACGAGAATGCGCAGCAGCATCGCCAGACCGGGACTGGACTTGATGTACGAGTCCGTGTTGAGCACGTACTGGCACTCGTCGTGCCACTGCTTCCACACAAACGCTTCGTCCTGGGCACTAGCGCCGCCATCTCGGTGCAGACTCGACTTGCTGGCTGTGCCCGGCATCGTCAGCAGCAGGCGCTGGATCGTCTGGAACGACTCGCGGGTCGATGCGCTGGTCAGCGACGCCACGTCGCGCGAAGCGAGCGCCTTGTAGCCCGAGTGCGCAGACAGCAGGCTCCAGGCGCTGTGTCCGCAGCCCGCCATCACGAACGAGTGCACCGTGGACCAGTACACCGGATCCTGCTCTGGCTGCGCGGCGCTCTTGAGCCCAGCACTCGCGGCCTCGAGCTGCTCCATCAGCGCGCTCGCAAAGTGCTCCTGCAGCCACTGCGCGAGGTCGTAGGCGATCCACTTGTCGTCCCGTGGGCGACGCTGCAGGAACAGCAGCTCGCACAGGTGCCAGATCGCCAGCGACACCTTGAGCAGATCCACAAACTCTTCGTCCTCTTCTTCATCGCTCTGCTGCTGCTGCTGCTGTAGCTCCACGCGGTCCTCGATCGCGAAAATGCACGTCTTGAGCGCCTCGCGGTACTGCCGACTCGCCCGCACGACCTCGAACGCGCCGAGCTCCCGATCCGTCCGCTTCTTCTCGTCGCTCAGCCGGCTCAGACGCATGAACACGTCGAAGGACGCGCCGACGAGCGTGCGCAGCTCGCGCGGCATCTCCTCGCGCGCGCCTGCGTCGAACGCGCGCAGCTCGTCGCCGCCCGTAGCTGCTGGCGCTGGCGGCGCGAAGCTCCATTGGCGCGTGCCTTTCCCCCACGCAGACCCGGCCGTGGCTCTGCTGCGCTCGCCGGAGGAGGAGCTGGGCTGCAGCGTCGGCAGCTGTCTGTGCTGCTTGAGGAACGCGAACGCGCTGTCTGCCGCGGCGCTCGCCATCTCACTCGCCCGGTCTCGCCCTGCGCGTGTCGGTGTCTGGTGGCGCTCGCTCGCGTTGTGCTGCTGTGTGCGAGCTCTTGGCGGCGAAGAGGAAGGATCGGTGGTGTGCGTGTGCCGCGAGCTGCATGTTGCCACAAGCTGACTGGTGCCACAGTTTCAGTACTGATTTAAATGTCCAACGGCTCTCAGCGGCGACGAGGTTTAGCGGGTATAACCTCGATTCGAATCTCGCGATCGCAAAGGTTTTTAGACAAACCTTCGCGTCCTTGTACTGAATCGAGTGCAGAATCGAGAAAGTCATCAATTAGGAAACCGCGCGCCACGAGCAGCTCCAGCAACGCGATGACTCCGGCCGACGCTGCACCAGCTCCAGCTCCAGCTCCGGATCCTGCTCCTGCGCCTGCGCCTGCGGTGGTCCTTGATGCAGCTCCAGCTTCGGATCCAGCTCCCGCGGTGGTGCCAGCGTCAGCTCCAGAAACAGCCTCGTCAGTGGTGGCGGTAGCGATCTCCTCACCCGCGTCGGCCAAGAAGAAAGCGAAGAAGCCCGGCGTCAGCACCTCTGTCGTCGCTGATGGCGCGTCCGAGGCTGACGCTGGCGCTGGCACAGAAGTCGGCGCAGGTGTTGGTGCTGGTGCTCCCATTGTAGACGTCGCGCCTACCAAACTCGCAAGGAAGAAAGGCGGGAAAGCAGCGGCGACGAAGCCATCGGCCGAGCCTGAGCCATCAACCCCAACGGTGCCAGAGGCGGCGATGTACAGCCGCCTGGACGAGGCCGACCTCGAGGAGGCGCGCGCACTCGGGCTGCTGCGCCCCGACCTGGAGATCAGCCGCGACGCGACGAAGCCGGAGTTCGGCATGGCGTACGAGAAGAACGGCGGTACGCGCGAGGCGGGCTGCGGCACGGACGTGTTCGCTGGGCAGAAGCGGCTGCAGGAGCGCTGCAAGCAGTTCGCGATGTTGCGCGGCTTCCAGCTCATCGTCGCGGGCTCGAGCACGCGCGCGAACGGCGGCGGCAACGTCAAGTACCGCTGCAAGAAGCTCCACGGCCAGCAGTTCCTGGACCCGAACACGGACACGTCGGAGCTGCACTGTCCGTTCTACATCAATGGCTTCGGCAAAGGCGCCGCGTGGAAGGTCACGCGCGTGAACTTTCTGCACAACCACCACAAGTTTATTGGCAGCCGTCCCCTGCAGGGCGGTCTGCTTGGTGCCGACGCCAACACCAGCGGGGTAGCTGGCGAACAAGTGGGTCAGGATGGAGCCGCCAAGGCGGAGGGGAAGCCAGGGGTGCGCCTGCCGACGCAGCGCAACACGACGATGTCGACGAAGACGCTCTGCAAGATGGTGAACGAGGACGTGAAGCTGTTCCCGGCACCGTCGATGGCCATGTCCAAGCTCGATGGGAAGACCATCAAGCTCATCCTGCTGCATCGCGGACACGCGATCAACCACATGATGGCGTCGCGGATCAAGCGCGTGCTGCACGAAGACCGCGTCGACTCGATCCGCACGTCGTTCCAGAAGCTCGCGAGTTATTTGAAGCTCATGGCGGAGAAGAACCCCGGGTCGCTCTTCCAGGTGGAGACGAACGAGCTCGGCGTGTTCAAGCGCGCGCTGTTCATCCCAGGCACGACGATGCACGCGTTCAAGCACTGCCGCAAACTCATCGCCCTGGACCACATTACGCCGACGTGGAACGAAGCGGACCCGGCGGTCGGCAAGGTCGAGGACACGGAGAACGACGACGCGATCTGCGGCGTGTACCTCAAGGCGACATCCAAGGACTTCAACGACCAGCCCGTCACGTTCGCGCTCGCGCTCGTCGTGGACGAGGACCAATCGAACTGGGAGTGGTTCCTGAACGCGCTCCAGATGGCTGACATGGGCAATCTGTCGGAATACACGGTCGTCGCCGGCCGATCGCGCGGTCTCCAGCAGGCGCTGCAGAGCACGTGGCCGCAGACGAGTCACCACTTCTGCATGCGACGCATTGTGGAAGAGGAGATCGTGATGGAGAAGCGGATCCCGATGACGGAGGAGAAGAAGCAGCGGCTGTATGCCCTCGCGCGCAGCGAGAGCGAGAGCGATTTCAACTCGTTGCGCAACGAGCTGCTGCGCACGAACGAGTCCGCGGTGCTCGTGCTCGACGGCATCAACAAGGCGCACTGGGTCAAGTACGCGTTCCTCGAAGCCTTCCGCAAGCCGACGTTCAACGAGATCACGTGCGACCTCACGATGGCGTCCGGCAACGACGAGCTCTTCTCTGTGAGCGCCACGCACACGAGCTGGTTCGGCGACGACCTGGTGCGCAGCTCGCAGCCGCTGCAGGCGTTCGGCTCGTACTTTAGGAAGATCGCCGAGAACTTCCACCACCGGACCCAGTCCGCGGAAAAGCGCTCTCCGCATGAACTCGTGCCCGTGCGCGCGGCGCAGCTGGCGCTCAACCTGCAGGGCAGCCAGCGATGCGAGGTGCTACTCGTTTCACGTTGCATCTCGAGCTCGAGGTTCCTGTGCTTGAAGAGCTCGACTGACTGACTGACTAACTGTTCTTGTCCGCTGTGTTGTGTTGCCTTTTCGTACGCTGACAGTCCATCCCATGCGCGAACGGGGCGTTCATGGTGCGGTCACTCGGCCAAACGCGGCCGCAGATCTACGACACGTGGCGCCACGTGAACTTGCTCGACTGGGAGTGCACGTGCCAGGAGTGGCAGGACCGACTCTTCCCGTGCGTTCACGGCATCCACGCCGCAGAGCTCGACCGGCGCCGCATCGACTCGCTCTACAGCGTCAAAGAGAACTCGGTGGACCACTACCGTGCAGGCTATTCGATGAGCTTCACACCGTGGCCGATCGAGGCAGCGTCGCTGGACATCGACTACGACCTCAAGACGCCGCTCGACTACGTGTACGCAGACGACGACGACGATACGAGCGGGGAGCGCAAGAAGCCTGGACCGAGACCGAAGATGAAGAAGGCGAAGACAGCGGAGTGAGCTGGGTCTTCTGCTGTTGTGGATGATGACGTCTCTGTCACTGCATTTGCTCGTCGCTTCATGTCGATTGCGTTTGCATCGCCAGATGAATGCAAGCTGCCATTGTATGCTCCAACGAAACCACTTTCTTGTCTGCTGTTGATCAAATGCTGCTCCTCAAGCTATCTCCGTCGCCCTAGAAAGCACGACGGACATGTGTAATGGCTGGCGAACTGCGCAAACGACGGCGGCAGATGCAGGCAGCTCAGGTGGAAGTGTCCTGCGCACGTGATGCAGACGATGGACCCCATCGCCTCCTGCCGAGCGATCACTTGGTTGCATTCCAGGCAAAAGTGGCTCTGCTCGGAGCTTTGCGCTGTGGGGAAATGGCACGAGAGTTCACAAGTGTTTGTCAGTCGACGAAAGAATACTCGGCCGCTCACTCGCATCACCAACTAGTGATCGCACCGTTCTTCTGCTCGTTGAAGTCTCCCAGAGTGGTCTCCAACTGAAGTAACGTGGGCTCCTGCACTTCGAGCTCAGCAACGAAGTCCTTGACGGAAGCGAGCGGGAAGAAGTGGGCTTCGTCATCAAAGTTGTATCTACACCGTGTCCGACACACCATCATTCTCGTCAGCTCATGAACAGGGACAGAATGCTCGAGATGGACGCATGCAGACGTACCGCTTGGCGATCCCGCAGAGTTGCTCGATGTTCTCCCACGTCTTCGTCGCAAACCCATCCGGACTCGGTGCCTCGTACGCCGTCTTCACGTGGAAGCCCAGGAAGCGTCGAGCCAGCACGTACTGCTCGATTTGTTCGAGATCTCCAGCAGCGGCGTTCTCGAGGTACTCCATTGCTTGCGTCTTCTCGCCCAGCAGCGCGATCACCGGCTCGGCGAGAGGCGCGTACAGCAGCGATTCTTGGAGTGCGCAGTGCACTGCAGAGCCAAAGTCTTGGTGTGTGTACGCTGCCATTCTCATAGACGGGAATGCGTCGTCATCCAGCTCTGCCTCGTACTCCAGGAACAGTGCGCGCAGCTTGAACCGCAACGACGACGACACCAAGCTGGAGAACATGTCTTGCAAGAAACTTGAGGCTTCCGCTGGAGGAGCAGCGCTGGCGTCGTCAGCGGCAGCCACCAGTTTCTGGAACTCCGTCGCGTAGTATGATCTGCCTGCCTGGATCTCGTGCTGCGTGTGCGGGTCTCTCGATTCGAACGCCGCAAGGTAGATCCGCTCCGCCTCCGAGGCGAGCGTGTCGGGGTTGATAAATAGCATGGAGTTGTCGTTAAGCGCTCGCACGAAGTCTCGGAATATCCTGACTTCGAGCGCGTTCGATGGAGCACTGTCTCCATGAACAGTGGTGTGTGACTGCAGCATCGACGCGATGTTGCGCATGATCTCGTCGTAGTTGCAGAGGATCCTGTCGACCATCGCCTCTGTGTGCGCATTCCTCACATAGTGCAGGTTCAGGCACGAGAGGTCGAAGCTCTGGAACCGCACGCTCTTCTTCGCTGCCACGGACGATCTCGAGCCACGGCGTCGACTCAGCAGCGACGGCAGCTTCGCACCCGACTCGTTGTGCGACTCCGCGAGCTGCTCGCACGTGGCGATGCCCATGCAGATGCTGCTCACGCCTCGAAACGGATTCGATGACCGTGGAGGCTGTGTCTGAGCAGACGATGAACAAATGTCAGCAGTCCACCACAAGCAAACAAGGACGCGAGAATGATGTCTGGAATGTCAACAAACCTGCAAGAACTCCTCCTGGACGCCTCGAAGCGAGTTCAGCGCCACCGAGAAGAGTGCGCCTGAGATCGTGTTCGTACTGAGCAGCTCGTCGCAGGAGTTCGTAATGTAGTCCACAGGCACTTGCGCGTCTGGCAGAGTGAGCAGGATGCGTCGGCTCCGTCTCGCAGGCGGCGTCGCTGGTCGAAGCGATCGGCGCCGCGCTGATTTCTTCTTCAGCGAGATGACGATCTTCTGTGGCGTCGAGAGCTCTTTCTCATCGTTACCAATGCAGTCGATGAATGCAGAGAGCAGCGAGCGGCTCTCGCTATCCGCTTCTGGCGCTAGTTCTCCTTCGTTGCTGCCAGTTGTGCTGGTGTTCTTCGAATCAGTCGTGCTGGACGCTTTCGATGGCGTTGTTCGGCGTCGCTTCACTGGTGGAGGTGCATCAGCAGTCTTTGCGGCAGTCGCAGGTTTGACTGGTTTGCGTGGTCGTAGCACTCGCTTACTCTTGCGCACCTCCACGGTTGGCTCTGCTGCAGACTCGCTCGCTGCAGTACTCGGCAGCGTGCTCTTGCTCGCCACTGCACGCAAAGCTTTCCGTTTCCGCTTGGATCCCACGCTTCCCTCGCGCAGCGCATCCACTTTCATAGCGACATCACCAGCAGCAGCAACGATAGCGCTTTCATCTGCACGCTTCGTCTTCACTGCATGCGTCTTCGCCGAGGCACTGTGAGCGTTCGAAGTTGTGCTGCCCTGGCTCACTGGAACATCCTTGTGAGCCGACAGCGCAAGCAGCTCCTTCGTCGTCGGAGGCAGCGGCGGAGGAGAGGGCCCAGACGGCGACACAAGCACTTCTGTGCGTGCGGCAGTGTCTGCTTCTGGCGAAGAGTCAAAGTTGAGCTTCTGCTGAATCGCGCCGGCGGCTCTCTCGACATCGCCATCCGCAGCGCCAGACGCAGAGGTGCTGGTGTATTGACGAGATGGCGTCGCTGCATGGTCGAGCGCCGCCACCACCTTTGCCGGCCGGATCTTGAGCGGCGTGTGCGCGAACTGCTCGTAGATCGCGCTCGCTTCGCCGCCGCCGCCCGCCATGGCCGCCAACGCCGCCCGCCGCAAGCCCTACGCGCGCGTCAGAGCCTTGCGTCCGAGCTGTCCGAAATGGACACACGCGCTCAGGCGGTTTGAAATCCGAAAACGGAACTTTGATGCAGTCGTCTTACTGGGTGAAATGTGCCGACTTTCAGCCAGTGAGAGCGCTGGCAGCGATGCGAGTTTAGACATCTGAGCGTCCTACTTTCGATATTCTGCAAAAAGAGAGAGTGTGTGTATAGTCGTGAAGAGTGCGTGTCTCTTGGCGTGCACCAATCAGATCTCTCAAGGAGCGGAGCGTCTGCTGGGCTGGGGAGCTCGTTGTATCGACTTTTCTATTTGGAGCGGCCGATTCGCTTGGACGTTCCTCTTGGTTCCACTATAGTCGGGCGACCTCGGTGTCGCACGCCGAGCGGACGGAGCGTTTCGGACACAACGCTCGACTCTCCATAGTGAGCGCAAGAGAAGTGTCCGAACGCAGCGGCCGCTCTGCTCCGAACAGCAGAGCCCGATACAGCTGAAAGTAGCCATGGCCGGCTATTTCGCGTAAATACTCTCTCTCTTTCTCGTCAACTTCGCCCAAAATGCTGCAGCAAAACCTCGCTCCAGTCGAGGTTTTTCGTCCTCGCGCGCAACTTGCCGGCAACATTAGCGCGACCTCTCCCAGTCGCTCGCGTTTGGAGCAACGGCCGAAAACAACCCACAGCGCAACGAGCCACAATCCCAATTCCACTGGCCGCGAAGCACCCGCCGCCCGCCACCCCCCGCAGAAGACCGAGAAGCAAGGAAGCAACAGCTCCCTCCCCCCTCTCGTCCACAGTCGCCGCCGCCCGCCGCCGCCGCTCCCCCCCGCCTGTTGCCCTCTCGAGTCGCTGTCTGCAGCTGTGCATGCGTTGGAAAATTCCGTCACATCAGTTGGAAACGAGTCCCTTCAAGAGAAAAAAGAGTAACCAGTGGCATCACCATCGGCAGAAGTACCTGGTCACGTTATAACTAGTGCTGCTCTGCTGTTAGATCCCCCACTCAAGCAAGCAAGCAAGAAGCCAAGATGTCGATCATGAACATTGCCGGCACGCAGGCGGTCGACGACCCGGAGTACCGCTACAAAATGCCGCGCCTGGTCGCGAAGATCGAGGGTCGCGGCAACGGCATCAAGACCGTCGTGGTGAACTGCCAGGACATCGCCACGTCGCTGCACCGCTCGGCCGCCGAGGTGTGCAAGTTCTTCGGCTGCGAGCTCGGCGCGCAGTCCAAGTACGACGAGAAGACCGACCGCGCGGTCGTGAACGGCGCGTTCGACGCGGCGCTTATGCAGACGCACCTGTCCAAGTTCATCGAAGGGTTCGTGCTCTGTCCGGGCTGCCGCCTCCCGGAGACCAAGTACAAGTTCAAGGGGCAAATGATCTTCCACAAGTGCTACGCGTGCGGCGCGGTCGAGCCCGTGGACATGAACCACAAGCTCACGACGTTCATCATCAAGGAGCACACTGCCGCGAAGCGCAGCAGCAAGGATAAGGACAAGAAGGACAAGAAGGAGAAGAAGAAGAAGAGCAGCAAGGACGAGCCGGAGAAGGAGGAAGGTTCGCCGAAGGAGAAGAAGGAGAAAAAGGAGAAGAAGGAGAAGAGCAGCAGCAGCAAGGACAAGGACAAGAAGGAGAAGAAGAAGAAGTCCAAGGACAAGGAGGCCGCTGACGACGATGAGGACATCGAGTGGCACACGGACCTGTCCCCGGAAGCCATCGCTGCGCGCGCCGCGGAGGCCGAGGCGATCGAGGTCGCTGCGCGCGCCGCCATGCAGGCTGCTGCCGACGAGGAGGAGATCGTGGCGACGCTTGACAACCTCGAGGTCGACGACGAGAACGCGATGGAGTCGGCGGTGTCGAACCTCCAGCGGTTCCTGGGCGAGAGCCACTCGGAGTCGGAGATCTTCGAGGAGCTCTGCCGCCAGCAGACGTACACGGCGCTGCCGATCACGGACCGCCTCGTGATCTTCTTCCGCTCGGCGTTCACGAACCAGATCCTGTCGAGCAACCAGGTCGCGAAGTACGCGCCTGTGCTCGAGAAGATCATCGACGGGCACCACTCGCAGTACCAGCTCATCGCGCTCTGCGAGCACTTCTGCGCGGTGCAGCACGCGGAGCTCGCGACGTCGTTCCCGATCCTGCTGAAGCTGCTCTACGACGAAGACCTGCTCGAGGAAGAGACACTCGTGGCGTGGCCGACTGTGCGCAAGGAGTACGCGCACTGGGAGGTGACGGACGAGCAGGCTGCGAAGCTCGCCGCGCTGCTTAAGCCGTTCATTGAGTGGCTCGAGAACGCCGAAGAGGAGGAGAGCGACGACGAGTAAGCTGGAACGCGCGCACGCGACAGTCGCCTATTCTAACGGCAGTACTGCATCGCTCTCTCTCTATCCTGCATATTCATCCAGGCGAAGTGGACGTCGCACCACGCACACACGCGTAGCGCTCGCACGCACGCAGCCCGATGCATCTCGGACTCGTTTCATTCAGTCGCTTTGATAAGATAAACAGAGCTTGACTTTTTCTCTCACACTCGCGGTTGCACACTTCCATACAAACTCGCACACAAAGTGTCCACTTCGCTGTTTGACACATGTGTCCGTTTGCCACTCCAAATCGCCGCGCAATCGAGACAGGAAATGGTGGCGAAGCGCGTCGTGCAGATCGTCGTGCTGGGCAACGCTGCTGCCGGCGCGGAGAAGCAGGCGCTGGCGCTCAGCGCGCGTCTGCGCGACCGTCTGCGCACACACCCGGCGGTGGTGGCGGCTGCCGGCGCAGGCACAGACGGCGTGTGCTGCGTGCGCGTACCGTTCCACAGCCACTCGGTCGCGCACAGACTGCCGCCGCTGCTGCAGATCGCTGCGGCGCGGCTCACGGGCGATGCGTTCTTTGGCTACGACCTGTCCGCCGAGTGCAAGAGTCGGCTCAGCGGTGACGACGCTGACGCAAAGAGCAGTGGCGCCAGACAGCCGCCTCTCAGCGTGGTCATCGGCTGCGGACGGACGACCGTCGCGCTCTGCGCCACGCTCAAGCTCATGGCGCGGCGGCCGCGCGACGTGTTCAACATCCAGATCCAGCACCCGCGCGTACCGCTCTCGTGGTTCGACGCAGTCGTCGCCCCGCGTCACGACTTTGCAGCTGACTACCTGAAGGGAGATCGCCGCCTGCAGCAGCGACAGCAGCTGCACTTGACGACAGGCACAGTGCACGATATCACCCGCGAGCTCTTGGTGCAGCACACAGCGCGGTGGCGAGAGCGGCTGGCGCAGTATACGCACAGCAAGGAGGAGAGTGGGAGTCCGCGAGCGCGCGTCGTGTGGCTCGTCGGGGGTCCGTGTCGGGGCTTCGCGTTCACGGAGGAGGAGGCATTGGCGATGGTTCAGACGTTCGTCCGCGTGCTGAAGAGCGCAGCAGCCGAGAACGACAACTTCGCAGTGCTCGTGACGTTCTCGCGGCGAACGCCAGCAAAGGTAGGGTGGTAATATCGACGCGGCAGGCAAGTGTTGCCCGCAAGAGCAGCTGATGAGCTCGATGTGTGTGCGTGTGCAGGTGGTCGAGATCATTGAGCGACACCTCCGCGAGAGCTTCACGAGAGACAGCCAGCTCTTTGTGTGGGACGGCGAGGGCGAGAATCCGTACTACGCGTTCCTCGGCGTCGCGTCGCTGGTGGTGACGACTCCGGACTCGATCTCGATGACGACCGAAGCCATCGCCTCCGACAAACCCGTGGCAACGATCAGCACTGAGCGAGCGAAGGTGTGTGGCTGAGACCTAGCGAGCAGAGGTACTCTCGAGCGAGTGGTGACCATGTGCCGTGCTTGTGTGTTGCTTTGCTTATTGTCCAGGGCAAGTTCCTTCGCTTCCACGAGGCGCTCGTCCAGGCGAAGCTCACGTCGCCATTCACGGAGGAGGCTGTGGCGGAGGCGCTTTGGTCTGGCGCCGGCGTAGATAGAGAGCAGTCGGCGAGTCCACAGGAGTCGTCCTCCGAAGCGCTCGACCAGGAGCTCAGCGCCATCGCGGACGACATCGCGCAGCAGATCGTCGGAGGCATGTGAGGACACTTCCTTAATTTTATAAGTAGTGGAGCCTACCGGTAGGCGTCGGTAGGTACTGGTGTTGTACAGTATTTGTCGACAGTTTCTGCTGCTTGTCAAAAAGACTTTTGATGCTCGTCAAAAATAACAGCTCCATTCGCAGACCAATCGCAGAACAGAATGAGCTCCATGCTGCGTGGGGCTGCTGCGCGCGTCGCGCGACTGCGCCATGGGCCACGACGAGCGCTGAGCACCAGCGGCGGATCGCCGTCCTCTTTGTCGTCTTCCTCTGCCAGCGCTGGCGCTGGTGCATCTGGCGCTCGTAAGTCTGCTGCCGGAGCCGCGAAGCACGACGGCGTGGAAGCGCTCGAGTCCGCGACGCCAGGCATCACGCGGATCCGCAAGGGCAAGAGCGGCCGCGTGGTCGAGGTGGACTCTACGATCGCGCGCATCATCGGCTCGGACTGGGGCGATCGCCGCAACCAAAGCGTGTCGCTACCCATGCGCCTCTACTGGCTGCTCTTCGGCGTCGTGCTCGCGAACGGCGCATACACGTACTTCACGGGCAAAGACGGTGAGCAACTCAGTGTGCACTTATCTATGTCTGTCTGTCTGTCTACATCGTTGGCACTGACGGCGTTTATATGTTGCATACGTGGCTGTTGTATGCGCAGAGAAGTACCTGGTCGAGAAGATCCAGAAGAAAGTGGACGAGAAGCTCGGCGTGGTCGAGACGGACGAGTTCGTGGTCATGGCGGACGAGCAGAAGCCCACCAAGCCAGCAGCATACAAGCAGAAGAGCAGCGCTTCGACAGATGACAGCAGCAGCAGCAACAGCAGCAGCAAGCCTAGTGAGATGCGCAGCTCGCCGCCAGCGTCTGTCTTCTCGTCGAGCGCCGCGCCGACGACCATGCCGTTCTTCCACCCGTCAGCAGCGCCAGCAGCGACGCAGCGTCCAAAGTCCAAGGCTGATCTGGAGAGCCAGCTGCTGCAACTGCGCGCCAAGCAGCAGCAGCTCCGCCAGGAAGTGCAGAGCGGCACGAGCTTCCGCGACGTCGACGACGTGGAGGTGGAGATCCGCCTGCTCGATCAGCAGAAGGCGCAGATCAAGCGCATGATCAAGCGACTGTAAGGCGAGGGTTTTCACGAGAAGAGCCTGCCGCCGTGAGCTGGTAACATAGAGAGAGAAAAGGAATGGAGAAGTCTATCGTTGGCGACTTTGAGGTTGCTGTGGCTCGACCAACGCGACGGAGACTGCGCCACCAGCAGCGACAGAGAGCACTCGGAGCCGCTGCCCTTCAAAGAACGCCACCAGTTCGAGCTCGCAGCGGTTCTCCTTATCTCCATGACCTGCATTACGCGATGGCGACACGCAATGGTGCAGTGAAGAGCTGGCATGTTAGCAACCGCTCACACCTATACAGTGCATCGATGATAAAACTGCTAGCCACACGCACCGAGGTTGCCGTGCTCGCCCCAGCCGCAGCTGAAGAGCTCTCCGTCGCTCGTGACGACCAGCGCGTGTTCACTGCCGCATGCGATCGCGCGAACCCGCGACGGATCTCGAAACGGAATCGCTGTTGGCGTTGCCACCGACTCCAAGCCTCCATGTCCTGGTGGCAAACAGCAGCAGCAGCAGCCATCCATGTCAGAGTGAGTGCGTCGATCGCATGTGTCATCCATCCTTCCAAGCCATTCCAAGACGCACCTAGTTGCCCGTGGCTGCCTTTTCCCCAGGACATCAGCCGCTGCGGCTCCGATCCATCCGCCTCAGTCAGACAAAGCACAAAGTGCCAGCCGACGTCCACTTCAGCCGCCAGCAGGCTCGCGCCACCGGTGTCTGTCACTCTGAACGGGATGCCATTGACTTTGCCTCGCAGCTCAGTGCCGCGTCCCAGCTGACCGTGGCGATTGCTCCCGCAGGTAAACACTTCGCCACTGGCGGCGTGGAAGACCGAGTGCTGCCACCCGCAGAGCACTGCTCGGATCTGCGCACTCGAGCGTCCAGCGGTATGCCGGAAAGTGTCCACTTGAGTCGGACGCTCAGCAACGAGAACCGAGTTACCGAGTCCGAGCTCACCATTGCGACCAGAGCCCCACGCGAAGACCTCGCCGGACTCAGTCGCGAGCAGCGAGTGCTTCCAGCCGCACGCGATGCTGCTCACGCGTAGCCTGCCGCCGCCATCGAACGCTGGGATCACACTCGGCGTGAAGGCTTGCGCTTGGAGTTCGACGAGTCGTCCGAGTTGGAAGTGGTCGGTGGCTCCCCACGACATCACGCGATCGCTCGGTGGTGATTCGCTCTCGTCTCCTTCCTGCTGCTCCTGCCGTCGCCCAGAGCAGACAGCGAGAGTGTGCGACCAGCCGCACGCTACAAGCTTCACGCTCTACTTGCACACACACACACACACACACACAGAAGCGACAGAGTTAGCAAACAAACTGCGAACGGATAGCTGATCCAACGAGTGGCAGCATGCGATGGTACGCACCGCGACGCCACTCCCAGCCAAGTGCGCGCCTGTGGGGTTCATAGCCTCGCTGCTCTCGTTCGCGTCGATCCCGAGCTGGCCCTTCTCGTTGTCGCCCCATACAAAGAGCTCTCCAGCTGAGCCCACACCTGTCCAACAACCGCAAAAAGAGTGTCTGTCAGCAAATTAATCGATAGCACTCGATCTCCACAAACGTCCGATACCTGCGCTGTGGCAGCCACCAGAGACTACCGATTCGAGCAGGATCTGCGTCAGCATGAGGTTTACACACACACAGCAAGCGCGCGTCAGCGAAATGCACAGAGCCTGGCGTCGTTCGCGTGGCATTGTGCTGCAAACCTGCCCGTCGTCGTTTGCGAAGCGCTGTGGCAGTGCATAGTCCTCCGTGTCACCGATTCCCAGCTGCCCAGCTCCACCTACAGCAGCAGTAACAGCAACACATCTAAGCCTTGTGACAGGAGCAGCAGTCATCCCGCCATTGGCACGCACCGGAGCCCCACACATACAGACGCCGCGCCGCCACCTCCATGCCGCTCTCAATTCTGTCTGCCATTCGCTTTTCTGGCAAATGCAATTTTAGCCAATCGCTGCCCAGCGTTCACTCCACATTGAAGTTGCTCCGTTCAATTATGGCACTTGATGGCAGAACACAATGTGAGCGTCGAGGCTGAAAATGTGTATGCGCGGGGTATGCTAGCTACGAATGTCTCTCTTGCTGCTGCTGCTGTTGTGTGGCTGTCTGTATGCGCTGGAAGCTGCTGCTCTCGTCGCTGTTGCGTCGGACACCGGCTCACTTTCGGCGCAGACGGCGCGCCTCGTTGACCATGAGCGCGAAGAAGAGCTCGTACTCCATGCTCGCGAGCAGGTGCTCGACAAACCAGGCGTACTTGTGCTCGTCGAAGAAGCCGGAGACCTTGGCGTTCATGACCGCGCGACACTCGCGGTAGAACTCGTCGATCGTCGCACCTTCAGCCTCGACAAAGTCCGAGAGCTCCTCTTCGAAGAGCCGCAGGTACTTCTCGTGGATCTCCTTGTACCTAGCGTCCAGCACCACAGCCACAGCGAACATGTGAGTGAGCTAGTCGTATCACTGATAGGGAGTGACACAACAGAAGGTGGCGTCCGTACTCGTGCTTGTGCTCGACGTCGCCGCCTTTCGCGTCCAGCGCGTCGATGAACGTCTCGGCGTGCTCTCTGGGATTGGAACAGCGAGTGTGGTGAGTCGACAGCACAGTCGGCGCAGGATGCCGGACACAAGGAGAACGCGCACGCCTACCTGGCAAAGTCGTCAAAGATACGCTCGAACTTGGTGGACGAGCAGTGGATGGCTGCGCGCTCGATCACGTCCGACTTGGGCATCTTTCTCTGCGTCTCGTAGGCTGCTGCTGCTGCTGGCGGAGGCTGAAGACTGCGAGCGAGTCTCCGTTGCTGCTGTTGTTCTGTGTGGGTGAGTGAGCGCAAGCGCGTGCAGTGCTGCGTTCTTGAAACGATCCTGTTGAATGGCAACCGCTGCACAACTGACGCGCAAGAATAGAAGCAAACTGCCAGGGGCTGCACACCGATGATCGAGAACGTTCAGCTGCAGCACCTTCATCGACCCTGCATAGACTGCTCTCTATTTGAATGCTGCTGGGACGAGTGGCTGAGCATAGCTTGGTGACTACCTTCCTAGCAGCACCCGTCTGTGTTGCTACTTTCGATGCAGACGGCGGCGCGCTTCGTTGACCATGAGTCCGTAGAAGTGTTTGTAGTCCATGCTCGCGAGCAGGTGGTCGACGAACCACGCGTGCTCGTGCTCCTCGAAGAGCGCGGTGTAGTGTCCGTCCACGACTCCACGGCACTCGCGGAAGAACTCGTCGATCGAACTGCCTTCCGACTCGATGAAGTCTGCAGACACGTGCATTGTGCAGACTGGTTAGCGCTTTCTGCAGACTGTGAGGGTTGGTAGCGATATACGCAGACAGACAGGCAGACAGCCGCAGTACCAGAGAGCTCTTCTTCGAAGAGCTGCAGGTAGCGGTCGTGCAGCTCTTTGTATCTGTCGCGGCACACAAGCAGCGCAGGAGAGTGAGCACATCGTAGCGACCCCTCCTCCACATTGCCAACAGGACTCTCTCTCGCTCACTCGTGTTTGTGCTCGACATCGCCCTCTTTCGCTTCCGCCGCCTCTGTGAACGTGTCCGCGTGTTCTCTACAAACAGGTAGACAACACCGTTTCATTCTTTGTCAAGAGGCAGCACGAGACACTGCAGCAATCCCCGCGACTGTTCTATATGCATATGCACCTGGCGAAGGTGTCGAAGACGCGCTCGAACTTTGCGGACGAGCAGAACTCGGCGGCGCGCTTCACCACGTCCGTGGTCGTCAACGTGGGCATGCTGAGCGCGTGAGGCGTCGGTGTCTCTCTCGCGCGCAATGCTCCTTCGTGTCCCTCTCCAAGTTGAAGCCACCACACGCACGCACGCCTTTTCGAGACGCGAGCTGTGCCATGTTTGTACCGCTTTCCTTTTCTACCAATCCTGGCATCTCCGCGAGCGAATCTCGCATTTCAGCCAATCATATCTGCCAGGGATGCGCATCGCAGAGATCGGTTGGCTGCGGCGGATCGGCGATTTGACTGGTGCAGGGCGGTTTGGGAGCGTCCATCACCTCTTCGCTGGTCTCTGCGCGTGACACACACAAAACCCGGGCGGACGAGCGTCCGCCTCCCCTACCCCGATCGTCACTCCTCCTTTGCCGAAGGAGTGTGTGCGATGAACACCCAGCGAGCCGTTAGGTCGTTCGCCTCGCCTTCTCAACCCAGCACGCGCGCTGTTGCCGTTGCCGTTGCTGTTGCTGCTGCTGCTACAGTGCCGCAGCAAACGACAAAGCGAGCATTCACCCTGTGAACAGCAGCATTCGACATCACTCTTCTGGACCAAATCGCGCAAAAAATCAACTGATGATGGCGCGCCACCTTTCTCACCCCAACCGTCCCATCCCCGTCCATCCACCAAAAACACTTTTTGCGAGCGGACAGACCTCTCCAGCTGCATGGACCGAGCGGACAGCCCTCTCCAGCAGCAAGCGCGTCCGCCCTCGGGAGAGCCTTCCGAGCCTGTTCCGTGTGCACCGTCCCCTCCACGAGCGAATCGGGCGGCTCCCTTCCACCCACCAGCGCCGCGTTCCTCGCCGCCGCGTTCCTCGCCGTCGTCGCCTGCCCCCCGCTGCGAGCCATTCTCTCTTTTTTTCTCTCTTCTAAAAAAAAGAAAAAAAAAAGCGCAAAAAGCAGGTAACCTTGCCTGCCTGCCTCCCTCCCTCCGCAGCAGCTAACGATCAGCAGGTACATGCGCCGCATGCGCGTCGTGTGTGTGTGTGTATGTGTGTGTCGTGTGTGTCTGCTGCGTGTGCGGAACGTTCTCTCTCTCTCTCATGGCCTCATTGCACGGAGCGCGATCAACTGACTCGCATCTCTCTCTCGTGTGTGTGAATGACTCGTTGAAACATGCGTGCAGGTATGGCTAACTCGTCGACTTCCCCAACCAACAGCCCAGCGACCACGGCCGCGGCGTCGGCCACTGGCGCTGCTGCGGCGCAGCCGTTCCACACGGCGTCGCTGTACGTTGGCGACATCCACCCGGATGTGACGGAGGCTCTGCTGTTCGAGATCTTCAACGCGGTCGGCCCCGTGGCGTCGATCCGCGTGTGCCGCGACGCGGTGACGCGCCGCTCGCTCGGCTACGCGTACGTGAACTTCCACAATGTGGCGGACGCGGAGCGCGCGCTCGACACGATGAACTTCACGAGCATCAAGGGCGTCCCGTGCCGCATCATGTGGTCGCAGCGCGACCCGTCGCTGCGCAAGTCTGGCGTGGGTAACATCTTCGTGAAGAACCTCGACACGTCGATCGACAACAAGGCGCTGTACGACACGTTCTCGCTCTTCGGCAACATCCTGTCATGCAAGGTGGCGATCGACAACACCACTGGCGCCTCGAAGGGCTACGGCTACGTGCACTACGAGACGAACGAGGCCGCCGCCGAAGCCATTGCCAAGATCAACGGCATGCTCATCGCCGGCACGGAGGTCTTCGTGGGCCACTTCCAGAAGCGCCAGGACCGCCCGGACATCGACGAGTGGACTAACTGCTACGTGAAGAACATCCCGACGCAGTGGTCGGACGCCGACCTGCTGAAGGAGTTCGCGCCGTTCGGCAGCGTGCTCAGCGCGGTGATCATGCGCGATGCGGACGCGGAGCTCAACCGCGGCTTCGGCTTCGTGAACTTCGAGGACAGCGACGGCGCGCACAAGGCTGTCGAGAACCTGAACGGCAAGGTGTTCCCGACGGCGGACGGCTCGGACCTCGAGCTGTACGTGGGCCGCGCGCAGAAGCGCTCGGAGCGCGAACGCGAGCTGCGCAACAAGTTCGAGCAGCTCAAGATGGAGCGCATCAACAAGTACCAGGGCGTGAACCTGTACGTGAAGAACCTGGACGACCAGCTGAACGACGATGAGCTCCGCGAAGCGTTCGCCGCCGTCGGCACGATCACGTCGTCGCGTGTGATGCGCGACCAGAACGGCAACTCGCGCGGCTTCGGCTTCGTGTGCTTCTCGACCCCGGATGAAGCCAACAAGGCGGTCGCGGAGATGAACGGCAAGCTGATCTCGGGCAAGCCGGTGTACGTGGCCCTGGCGCAGCGCAAGGAAGTGCGTCGCGCGCAGCTCGAGGCGCAGCACGCGCACCAGCGCGCGGGTCTCGTCGTCGGCCGCGGTCTCCCGATGGGCCAGCCACCGATGTACGGCGCGGCACCAATGTTCTACACCCAGCCGAACCAGATGCCGCCGCAGGGTCGCCAGGGATTCGTGTACCCACAGCAGATGATGCCGCGCGGCATGCAGCCACGCGGCCCGATGCCGTACGGCGCGCGCGCGCCAGGCGCCCCAGCGCCGGGTCCAGGCGGCTACCACATGCCGGCTTACGGCATGCCGATGCAGCAGCAGCGTGGCCAGCAGCGCCGCGGTCGCCAGGGCCCTGGTCCGGCCGGTCCGCAGGGTCCAGGCGCCGTGAACCGCCGCAACTTCAAGTACACGGCCAACGTGCGCAACCAGCCTCCTCGTGACGGTGCGCCAGCGCCAGGCGCGCTCCCGCCAGCCCCAACGCAGGCTGGCGTGCCGCAGATGGAGCCGCTGACCTCGGCTGCGCTCGCCGCGGCGTCGCCAGAGCTCCAGAAGAACATGATCGGCGAGCGTCTCTACCCGCTTATCCACCGCCAGCAGCCAGAGCTGGCCGGCAAGATCACGGGCATGCTTCTCGAGATGGACAACGGCGAGCTCCTGCACCTGCTGGAGAGCCCGGAGGCGCTTGAGGCCAAGATCCAGGAAGCCATCCAGGTCTTGGAGGCGCACACCAACTAAGCGCGCGCTTGGTGCTTGCGTTGCTGCTGCATCCTGCGTTCCTGCGTCTGCTTTTCTTCCTGCGCGCGCGTGCGAGCGCGCGTGCAGTCTGCCAAAACGAGAAGTAGAGAAAGAGAGAATCGCTGAGTCGACGACGGCTGTTACACCCGTGAGAGTCGTGGTAGCTTAACGAAAACATTGGCAAAGAGAGATGAAACAAAACGTCGCGGTCTTTGCTTTTTGTTAGCGCTACCGGACGCGCTCTCACTCTCGCGCGCGGGTGGCGATGGCCGTCGGAGTGATGCAGCGATGTCTGTCGACGCTGGTGAGAGCTCTGAGGTAGGTCGGAGTTCGATTTCGTGGATTTTGTGTGCGAGGAGGGAGATCGCTTTTCGTATATATATATATATATGTTATAGCTCCCCAATATCATTCCCCTCGTGTTGCTTGCTGTGTGGCTTGCTGTCGTTGGATGCGTGGCACGTGGGTTGTGAGAGCGAGCTCGTGCGCGTGAAGCAGCAGCAGCAGCCTTCGCGGAGATGGCGACGAGCGTTGCTGTATCGATGATTTGCTGCGCGCGTGGCTTTCGTGCGCTGGCCAGATTCGAGCGCGGTACTGCCCGCCTGTTGCGGAGTGCGTCTCCGCTGAGCGTGTGGCAGTGCTTCCTGAAGGTTTTCAAGTGCCCTGTTGCTCAAGTGCAGCTCCAGGATGCAGTGGGGAGCTCTTGGTGATCAGACGTCGAGACGGATGGAAGATACGCCTCGATTAGTAGCCTGTTTTCCAAATGACCTCCATTACAGAATTTATCGATCTGCAGGAAGTTAGAGAGAGAGGAGCCACACCCGATAAAGTACGCTTCGCTTTTCCAGCGACGCCGACCTGCCGAACCACTCCAGCGCCAGCACGCCCCAGAAACTCGAGAAAGCAATGGCAGCAGGCATGACGAGCGTCGTGCGCAGCGCCGCGAAGCAGTGGCGCCGCGCGGCGACCCCGCTGCTCGCGAACATGCAGCAGGCGAGCACTCGCGGCGCCGCGGCCGCTCTGCGCGCGCAGCAGCAGCAGACGCGCAGCTTCGGTGTGTTCCAGAACCTCAAGGACTCGGTGACCAACAAGATGGAGGAGCGCAACCAGGTGAAGCAAGGTACGAGGCGTGTCGAGCGGCGCGCTGCTGCGTGCTGCGCAGTGCCGAGCTAGGCTGCGGGTTGGTTTGTGGTGTGACACGCGTGACGGACGGAGTCGCTGACGGCTGCTGTTCTATCTGCAGAGGAGGCGTACAGACAGCAGATGCAGGACTTGGCGTACAGCAAGACCTTTGATCTGGATGCGTTCTACGTCCAGTTGAAGGTGCGATCTCGCGCCGTGCGCTATGGCTGCGGCGTTCGCGAGCCTGCTGACTAAGTGCTGCTTTCCTTGCTCATGCAGAAAAACGCGGACGCGAGCGGCTTGAGCGGTTGGAAGTCGATGATTCCTGGCGTCTCGTCCATGGTACGCAGAGACTCCGCGTGGCTACGATTCGGTCGTCGTTCTCGTGATGATGTGCTTATGTTCAGTGATCCCCTTTGTGCGTTGCTACAGACTGCCGTGCAGCAGCTGAAGGCGTTCATGAAGATCATCGACTCGACTGAAGTGAGCTTTCGTTTCCACTCGCTGAGCTTTCCATCGAGTCTATCATGATCGATGGTGTGTGTGAATTCTGGTTGATCTTTCCGCTTGTCTCGTCGTGATGTCGCCACCACACAGCCTCAGTACCGCGAAGACCCGCGCCTGATCAACGGCAAGGTGAAGCGCGTGATCGCGGAGAAGAGCGGCCACGTACGTCACTTTGTTTGCTCTGCGAGCTACACGGGTTTATTCTGCACCGAGACAGCGCACCGACCTCCCTATTGTCATTCTATGCCCACAGAGCCCTGAGGAGATCAACACGATGCTTCGCCAGTACGAGCAGCTGAGCGCGCTGCGCCTGTGGCTCGTGAAGCGCGTGGAGCGCGGTCTGCCGATCCCGGACTCGATGGAGGAGACCACGGAGCTCGTGCGTCTGGACCCGACCGGGTTCCCTGCCAAGAAGTTCAGGTGCGTCCGGTGTCTCTTGTTTCTCTTTGTGTGGATACGTTGACGTCCTTGTGCAGGAAGGGACAGCAAGGTGCATGAGAGAGACTGACTGCCGATCCACGTTGTTTCGCTGGTTGCAGAGTCAAGCGCCGCTACTAGAGGAGAGATAAGAGTGACCGAGAGCGCAGAAAGAGTGACAGCACTTTAGTAACCCCTCGAAACAGCGATGTCCGCGCTCACTTTAGTGGCTCAGCCGCCAGATTTTTCTGCTGGTTTTTGTATTGACGCGCGCTCATTGGCTCAAAAGGCGCACAGTTGTGTCTCCCGTTTGCGCAACGCACACAAAAAAGCTCGCGACGCCATTTCCACTCCCGACGACCCGACACACGAGCAGCTCCTCCCGGCAGCCTCGACGCGCCACGCTCGCACGAAGCACCACGCACCATGCAGCGCTCGCACGACCTCGTGTTCGCCGACCCGCTCAAGCCCGTGAAGCTCGACGACTTTCGCAACGTGCTCATCCGCCAGGAGGAGACCATCATCTTCGCGCTCATCGAGCGCGCGCAGTTCCCGCGCAACTCGGAGGTCTACGTCAAGCGCAAGCAAACGTGAGGCGCGCATATGCATCTGCAGCACGCTGAGCCGAGTAGCGGCGCTTGCAAGTCGCTCACAGCGTGCGCGCTCTGCTGGCGAACCCAGTGTCTGATGCTTCTTGCTGCCTGTTGTGAATGTGGATGGTGGGTAACAGCGGCAGCGTGGCGTTTGGCGGGCTCAAGGGCAAGTACGACTCGTTCGACGGCAGCTTCCTCGTGAGTGCACACAGCGCGATGCTGGCGGTCTGGGATGCGAGTTGCCATTGCTGACGACCGGATTGTGTGTGTGTCTGCGTGGATACAAAACTGCTAGGACTTTATGTTCAGCGAGACCGAGAAGCTCCATGCGCTCACGCGCCGCTACACGTCTCCGGACGAGAACGCGTTCTACCCGCACTTGCTGCCGGAGCCGATCCTCCCGAGCCTCAAGTACCCGCAGGTGCTCAAGCCGAACCGCATCAACATCAATGACCAGATCATGAGCGTCTACCTCGACAAGATCCTTCCTGGCATGACGGAAGTCACGAGCGATCACACATCGGTACGTTCAGTCGCTGCTGCTCCTGCTGCTGCTGCCGTTGATACCGATTTGATATCGAGATGCGATTCTGATACCAAAAGCTAACCTCTTTGGTGCTTTGATGCATTTCTGCTTCCTCGATGCTCAGTTTGGCTCGACTGCGACGGCCGACATCGCCGTCTTGCAGGCGCTCAGCAAGCGCATGCACTTTGGCAAGTTCATCGCGGAAGCCAAATTCCAGGCGGAGACCGAGCGCTACTCGCAGCTCATTCTCGCGAATGACGCTGCCGGCATCATGGATGCGCTCACGAACTTGGTCGTCGAAGAGGTGTGTGCATATGCATTCATCTATCTGGGCTGCTTTGGCACGCGTGATGCATGATACTGAAGTAGCAGATACTCCCGATCGTTTGTCCTCACTTACCGTGTTCATGATGCGTTCGTGTCCGACAGAAAGTGCTCAAGCGCGTCAAGCTGAAAGCGTCGACGTACGGTCAGGATCTGGAAGGATCCGCGGCGCCAGCGGTGACGTCGGAGTGGAAAGTGGATCCGCAGCTGATCTCCGACATCTACCGCGACTTTGTGATGCCGCTGACCAAGGAAGTGCAGGTCGCGTACCTGCTGCAGCGTCTGGCGCACCCGAGCATCTCCGTCGCGGGTGTCGAGGGATCGTTCTGCTGGATCGCTGCGCACGCGCACTTTGGCGGCGAGGCGCTCGAGAGAGACCACTTCGTCGAGGCGAGCTCGATCAGCAAAGTGTTCGACGACGTGAGCGCGAACCGCACGGCGTACGGCGTCGTGCCGATCGAGGACTCGAAGCTCGGCATGATCAAGGAGACGCAGGCGCTGCTGCTGAGCAACTCGCTCAAGGTCTCGGCCGAGATCGTGCTAACAAAGTCGTACGTGTTCGCGACGAAGGACAAGAGCAGAGTCAAGACTGGCGACGTGTCGCGAGTGTTCCTTCCCGGTGACGTCGAGGCTCGCCTCGTGGCTCACATTGAGCAGTGCTGGCCGAGTGCGCAGGTCGTGTCTGCCGCAAATGTGACCGAGTCTGCTCGCCGCGCAGCTCTGGACGACTCGAGCATCGCCGTGACCACAGCAGGCGCCGCCGCAGCGAGAGGACTGGAGCAGCTCGATGGCGGCAACGTGCTGGCAACGACGACGTGGAAACCGTCGCCTGCCGGCGTCAGCGGCAACCAGAGTGACTCATCGTTCATCCGCTTCGTGGTAATCTCGCACGGCTACCCGTCGTCGACGGGCAAGGACAAGTCGGTGCTCACGATGGACATCAAGCACGAAGTGGGCTCGCTGCTGAGCGCGCTCGAGGTCTGGAAGAGTCACGGCATCAATATGAGCTGCATCGAGTCGATCTATCGCCAGGACGGCGGCGGCTACGACTTCTTCGTCGAGATCGTCGGCCATGTGGACGACCCGAGCGTGAAAGCCGCGATCACGAGGTTGCAGGCGGAAGTCTGCGGCGTCAAGCACCTCGGCTCGTTCCCGATCGCAAAGCGCGAGATCTTGAGCTGAGCTACTCACTCTGCTGGGCGGAAAGAGCTTGCTTGTGGTTCATCTTGATCGCGAACGGACAGACAGTGCCTGCGAGGTATCACAATGGTTCACAAGCTGTTCTCTTGATACAAAACCTTTTCATTCGTTTCTTTCTTGCTCTCGTTTACTGCAGTCTGTCAAGGCTTCTTCGCGAACTGATCCGATGCCTTCGCTCGCGTTGAGAGAATCAGATCTCAACGTACTCGGCGTCAATGACGGTCTTGCGAGGACCAGCACCACCGTCGCGCAGGAGATCGATCACTTCGCCCGTCTGGAAGTTGCGGACTGCGGAACGCACGAGTGAAGAGAGAGAGAGAGAGTGTGTGTGTAAGGACGTTCGTTCGCCTGAAAGAATGCCGCCAGCAGCAGCTACAACAGCATCCAGCACCTACATTTGAGCTCTTGGAGCGTGACACCGCCGCTCTGGCCGACGGAAGCCTTCACGGTCACTTGCGCGCGCGACGAGCCACTCACCGGGAACACCGCTTCTACTCTCCCAACGCCATTCACAGCTGCCACGCACACCACAAACCACACACAGCAGAGTGAATAACGAGATACTATCTCCATGGTCACATATCCACGTCGTCCACTCACTCGATTCCATCCACTGCTGCGGCGTCGAGACACTCACGCCCGAGCCCATTTGCGCGATCACGCGCGGGTGCGACTGGACGTGCTCGTTCGCGAGGCGGCGCAGCTCACCGGCACGCTGCATGGAGCTCTGCATGGCTTTGCCCACGAACGAGAAGATGGTCTTCACGAGCCCGCGCACCACGAGCGGCAAGCCCTGCACCAGCGCGTCGAGCTCTCGCTGACCCATCGCGCCGTCCGATGGTCCGCCAGACGCCGCCGCACTGCCGCCTGAGCGCGATGGCTGCTTGCGTCCAAAGAGATCGTTGAGCCGATCGATGTTCGCGTCCACACCACCAAAGACGTCGTTGGACGAGTGGCGCGAGCGGTACGGACCGAAGAGCTTCTGGTACAGCGAGTAGACGCCGTAGCCAGCAGCACCAGCGATGAAGAAGCCGAACGCGACTGTAAAGGTGTAGCGCAGACACACACACACATAGCAACGACTGACTGTTAGACGTGCTCAGTTGCATTCGCAGCAGCGCAGAGCAGTGACTTACGTGATGTGGACGCGACGAGCGCACCGACGCCAATCGCCACCAGTGCGCCGGCTTTCGCAGTCGCGACCCAGTCGTTGGAGCCGCTCTGCCTCGGGTCGTGTCGGCTCGAGAAGCAGCAGATCTGCGTGCCGCCCACAGCAAGCTGACGTCCCGCTGCGTTGCTGCTGCCCAGCATGATGGGCGCTCTCATGGACGCCATCAGGAGCGCACATGAAGGCGACAGACGCATCGGCAGTGTCACTGAGCGAAGTGGAGTGGCGCGCATGTCGCTCTCGCTGCCATTGCGACTCGCGTGATGAAGCGAGTGGATCGAGCTGAAGAGACTCTGGGCAGGGAACGCACGTTCGATGGCGCTGCTGCCACCGGCGAAGCGAGAGGCTGGCGCACTGCGGTGCGCTCGCAGCGCCGACGCGTGCGCCACGCTGCGCATTCGCGAGATCATCGCTGCTTCTCGGCGCTTCTCAGTTCGTTGGGCAGCGCAATTCACAAAATGCTCCACAACAACAACAACAAAATCGTCCACCAAAACAAGAGTGCGTGTCAAAATACCGTCATTCCCCAGATCCTTCAATTTGGGCTATTTCTTCCTCCGCGTTCAACAGCTAATGTGGCAAATGCCAGAGTAAGCCTCTTTTGGAAAAACCACATTTGTGCTTTTTCTTCGGCTTTCTAAAAATACCTCAGCCCCAGAGCTTCAATATCGAGTTGGGTCACAGACTCAGGCGACAGAAGCAGAGCGAGCGAGCGACTCACGACGACAGGAGCAGCACGCCACGCAGCATGGACTGGCCGAGCATGGACGCCGACCCCGCGAGCGAGCAGTATGACGACGACGACGAGCTGTTGCACGCCGAGGAGCAGGTGCAGCTCATCGCGTGGATCGTCGCCGGGCTGTTCGTCGCGACGTCCGTGGTGGCGTCTGTGAAGCTCATCCGCGGCCACCTCAACCACTTCACGCAGCCGATCGTCCAGAGCAAGGTGCGCTGCGTTCGTGTGCTTTTGTGCTAGCATCGCGGCGAGTGATCACATGCGACTAGTGCAGTGTCTGACTGACTGACCGTGTGCTACTGCTGCTGCTGCTGTGTACCACATAGATTGTCGGCATTCTCTGGATGGTGCCGATCTACGCGACAGACTCGTGGCTCTCGCTGCGCTTCAAGGTGCGTACCACACGCGCACGGACACCACTCTGTGCACATTCAGCATGACACATCATACGCGTGGAACAATCGCTCGTGCTGGTATGCAGAACGCGGCGCTGTACCTGGATCTGATGCGCGACTCGTACGAGGGCTACGTCATCTACCTCTTCCTCGCGCTCATGATCGCGTACCTCGGCGGCGGCAGCGACGAGAAAGTCGTGCAGGTCGGCCATCCATTCCGCTTGCTAGCTTGTCTCGTACACAACGGCGCTCGTTACTTCTGGTTGACTGTGTCCGTGTGCTGCTGATACAGATCCTGCGGTCGCTGCCGGATCTCCCGCATCCGTACCCGTTCAACAAGTGGTGCGCGCCGATCAAGATGGGGCCGGAGTTCATCCGCGACTGCAAGATGGCGACAATGCAGTTCGTCGCGCTCAAGCCGCTCATGTCGTTCTTCGCGATCGTGCTCGAGATCAACGGCGTGTACAACCAGGGCAGCTTCAGCGTCAAGACCGGGTACTTGTACACGAGCCTGATCGTGAACACGTCGATCTCGTACGCGTTCTACTACCTCGTGCTCTTCTACCTGGCGCTGGGCGACCAGCTCAAGCCGTACAACCCGGTTCCCAAGTTCCTCTGCATCAAAGCCGTGCTCTTCCTCTCGTTCTGGCAGAGCGTCGTGCTCGCGTTCCTCTCGCGCTTCCAGATCATCCACGAAGTCGGCTCCTGGAGCGTCGAGAACGTCACCACGGGCATCCAGAACCTGCTCATCTGCTTCGAGATGTGCTTCGTGGCGCTCGCGCACCACCGCGCGTTCCCGTACGCGCCGTACGTGCGAGACGACGAGGACAGCGCCACGCACGCGTCGCTGCGCCGCAACATCCTGTCGGACAACCTCGCGTTCGGGGACGCCATGCGGGACTTTAACGAAGTGATGCCCGTCGTGCTGCCGACGCACTTCAAGCCCGGCGCGTCGATCCTCAAGGCAAAGAAGAACCTGTCCCAGGTGGCGTCGAAGGATCTCTTCGCCCCCGAGAACGCGCGGCTCTTGAACGCCGAGCACGAAGCGGCGGACGAGAAGGACTCTGGCGCGGCCAAGCGCGGCTGGAAGCTCTGAGCGCAGCAGCAAGGGAGAATCTGTCATCACTTCGCTGGGATATCGCCGCTTGCGCTTGGGCTCACTCACTGGGAAACAGCTGAGGCATGAAGCAAAAATCGACGCCACACCTTATCTATTTGAACAGCCTTCCATCACCAAACGACGGGCAATTTGTTTTCTCTTTCCTTCCTTCCTCTTCTGTCTTGCGAGACTCGTACTCCTTTGCATAGCCTCGCATGCTGCGAAAGACTCACTCGTCCTGTTCTTTGCGGATCGAGAAGTTGCGCAAATCCTCCTGCCCGACGAGCTCGAGCCCCTTCTCGTTCGCGAGGTGCAGCATGCAAATAAAGTAGAACGACACCGTCACATCCGGAGGAACCTGCAGACAACACAAACAAGCACACACATAGTCATACAGGAAGCATGGTGAGCAACAGCACTCACAAGGGAGCCAGCACCACGCAACAAGCAAGACGTACTCTGTCCGAGACGCTTTGCACCACACTCTCGAAAGTCGTGTCTTCGATGGACGTGCGCGCTCCAAAGTCGTCGCTCAGACGCTCCACCTCTGCCGCCTCCTGCTCCTTTGTCTCTGCTGCCGACTCATCACCAAGCAGCTTGGTCTCCTTCTCGAGATGGTCCCAGATGTTGTGCTTGAGCTTCTTCACGTCCACTCGCTTCGCGAAGCGCTCGTAGTGCACATCAACCTTTTCCACCACGCGGCTCGCGGATATCAGACCCTCGGTGGAGTACAGCTCATCGTCGACATCGTCCGTTCCGTCGTAGTCATAGTCGTCATCGTAGTTGCTGGCGCTGTGCTCGTTGTCGTCTCGCTCGTCACGATTGCTCTCGTACTTCACGTCCTCGTTCTCGCGGTACGTGGCATCCAGCGCGCTCGAAACGAAGTCGTTCTGGTCCACCGCCTGACCCTGCTGGCGCTTGAAAAAGCGCAGTTTGGGCTTCATGAAATGCTGGAAGAACACGCTGATCTCGACGTGCGAGTCAACGGGGAAGACGAGCTCCGAGGCTTTCTGGTTTTGACGCTTCGCCACGATCTTGGACGTCGTGATGGACGACGCCGCGCGCGGCTGCTTCAACAAGGTCTTCAGATCCGGCTCGTCCGCGGCGAAGAAGTCGATGACGACGTTCTTGTGGTCAGCACCCGCCTTCTTTGCGCGAGGCTTCGCGGCTTTGCTCACGCCGGACTCATCCTCTTCACCATCCGAAGCTTCCATCAGCGCGAGCTCGTCTCCGATCTTCTCTTCCGCCTTCACTTGCTTCGACTGGACCTTGCGAACAGCTGGGAACTTCCAGTGCACCGGTCCAGCCCAGTTGCGCAGCATTTTCACATCAAAGTACGAGTAGTCGTCCGTCCCGTTCAGGTCGTCGTTCGCAGACGTTGCAGACCGAAGGAGCGCGTTCTCGATCATCATCGTGTACGCGGTTCCTTCCCCCTTCACCTGCGCGCTTCCCTGGGATCGCGCCTTGAAGAAGTCAGCGGCGTTCGCAGCCGTGTCCACCACTTCAACTTCTTCTTGCTGCGTCGCAAACTCAGACTCGACTTGGCTCGCTGCCACCTGGCTGCCGTCGACGAGCTCCGAGTCTTCCGCTTGGCTGGGCTCGGCATTGCCGTCCGCATCCACCACATCGTCTGCGTCGTTGCTGTCGTCGCCGCCGCCGCCACCATAGTCAAACTCGTTGTTGTCCTGCGTGTCGTCCATGTCAACGTCCATGTCTTCGACTGTGTCTTCGTCCACTTCTTCGATCACCTCCATCGGCTGCGAAGGATCGTCCATGTCGTCAAAGTCCAGGCGAGCGCGAACTGGGGTTGTCTCGTTGATCGAGAGGCGCTTTGGCTTCACTGGGGTCTTGATCAAGTGCTCGCTCGTCGTTTTTACCTTGAGCTGTGGCGCTTCGTCGCCATAGTACTCATCAAGCTGCTCGTACAAGCGACTGAGTGGCGGACACACCTCGAACGACTGCGTCACGCCAACGACAACCAAATCAACATCGTCAGTGTCGCAGACAACATACACCAGTAACAATGACAACACACGATACATTCGTACCTGGACGTCCTCGGTGAAGCACGCGAGAGTGCCGAACAGCGACAGATTGATGCGCTTGTTTGGATCCGAGACCTCCGTCTTCACTTTCGTCGCGTCCTGCTTCTCCTGCTTCTCCGCGACAAGCGGCTTGCGCGTTGAGACGCCAACGTCCGACGAGTTGAGCAGGATCTTGCAGCCGTCGTAGAGCCCGAGGTTCGCGAGCAGCATCCCCTTCGCGCCGCCTTCGTCGAACGACTGCGACATCTTGTGGAAGAGCGGGTCGGCTTCGAATTCCAGCTCGTAGTTCTTGAGGTTGATGTTGTTCAGGTTCTTCTCGATTGTCTTCGCGGCAGTGTGCGTCTTTCTCGCCTTGCGCGCGGACTTTGGCTCGTCCGGATTTTCCTCATCGTCCGAGTCAGCTATGAGAGAACACGCACACACGAATAGCAACGTTCAGCGGCGCAACAACACACAGGAGCATCACATCCAGACCGCGTCCTCGAAGCATTCGTGAGCGCATACCTTGCTGCTTGCTGCTATTCTCGTCGGTGCGCGACAGATTCTCCAAGATCTTGTACGACGAGTTCCACGTGTCGTCCACGCGGTACGAGTAGATCTTGATACTCGCGTCGAGCGTGCAGCTCGCTTTCTGGAAGTTGTACGTGTCATCGGGATCTTCCTCGTCCTCCTTGCTGCAGACAGCCCAGCACGACAGACACACGTCAGCATCACCAGATCGAACCCTCCACCTGTCTGTCTACAGATCCATCCAAGCGCCAACCGTAACCGTACCGAGACGACCCGAGGATGTCCTCCATGTGATCGATCAGATGCAGCGACCACGAGTTCTTCACGTTGATTTTCTGTTTGCCACACAAGCACACACACAGCAGCGCATCCGTTTCGTCAGCAAACAGCTCTCTCAACAAGGAAGATCCTCCCCTCCCTCCCCCCCTTCCGTCTTCTTCAACACAAGCGACGTACATTTTCCGAGGACATCTTGATGATCGTCGAGTACATGTCGCTGACGTACTGGCGGTTGTTGCTTGTCGTCGTGCTCAGCGCGCGCGAAAACGCGCCGCCGCTCCTCGCAGCGCCGCCGCCGCTCCCTGGCGCGCCACTGCCGCCCACCGCAGCGTCGTCCCCACTCTTCTGCTTGCTGGCACCGCTGTTGCCGCTGAGTGTGAGCGACTTGCGGCGCTGCGCGAACGCGAGCGACTGGCGCCGACGCCGGCGACGCGCGACCTCGTCTTCGTCGTTCACCGTGCCGGGCGTGTTCACCGGTCCGCGCTTGCGCTTCTGGTTGACGGGCGTGGACAGCGCCGCGCCGTTGTCGCTCTCCTGGCCGCCACCCTCGGGGGCGTCGAAGAAGCTCTCGTCGAAGGCTGCGTCTTCCCCGTCGCTCGCCATGCTGCTCTCGTGCTGCTGCTGCTGTCGCCTGCTGTCGCCTGCTGGAGTTCTTTTCGGTTTGCTGATTCAGCGTCAAAATACGTCGCGCGCAAAAGTGAGTCGTTCAAAATCTCAGGAATTTCAAACGCAACGCCAGATGCAAAGAGCGTATCAAAGCAAATCACAGGATGGCTTGATATTTGTATGCAAGTAGTGCATTTGAGGTAGAAGATGGCAAAGCAAACTTTCCAGCTCGCATTTGACTCCTGAGTTTTACTTTCGATGTTTCTTCTGATACAGAAGATCGTTGGGACTCCTCCCGGCTTTGGACAACGGGCTTGCCAGTTCGCATCGCGAGGAAGCATTCGCTCTCTGACCATCGGCTTGCTCAATGACGCTGATCTGGCAGGGCGATTCGAGGACTTTGGCGAGGCTGAACGATAAGGTCACATTCACGGAGAGTTAGATTGCAGCATTGACGCGCGCAGAAATCAGCAACCGGCTGATGGCAGCGACAATACTGCAATTTGAGAGCACGACAATGGCGCCAAAGTCGCAGTTGGCACGGTATCGAGGCGGCGGTGAGCTCGTTCAAGACGCGTCGATGTCCCCGACCGTGTATGCGCACAGTGATGACGAGGACGAAGTGGTTGTACCGATGTCCCAAACTGCTTCTGCTCAAGACGACAGCGAGACATACGCATATCTCCGCTCTCCCCATGAGTGATGAACACGAACTCGCAGTAATTGAACGAGAGTTGCATACTCCACCCGAGCCTCACCAAGGTCACCGGGTGTATTTTTGGCGACCCCCTTAAACGAGCCATGGTGCGCTTGTTCCTCCGTGTGTGCGTGATCTGCGCACTCGAGTCTGGACATCAGAGTGCCGCCCTCCAGTCTGCTGCGAACCCCAAAGCCAAACGACTGACAACCACCACCACATGAAGCGCCAGGATGCGATCTCGTACTTTCAGCAGAAAGCCGAGGACAACCCGATGGACGCGGACGCGCACCACAACCTCGCAGTGCTCTACAAGTCCGCTGGCGACCACGCGCTGCACGCGCGTCACTCGCGCATCGCTTTGCTGACGCAGCACGGCGGTCCGAAAGTGGGCAACGAGATGGCGCTGGCGCTCATGCAGCAGGGCAAGCTCGACGAGGCGCGTGTTCAGCTCCAGGAGCTCATCGCGTTCTGGCCGACGTTCCCGCATTCGTTCGTGAACATGTCGGTGCTGCTCGCGAAGAAAGGTCAGTACCACGAAGCGCTGCCGTTCTGCAGCTCAGCGCTCAAGTTCGCGCCTCAGGACCCCGTCCTGCATCGCAACATCGCGAAAGTGTACGAGAGTCTCGGGAGAACAGGCGACGCGTTGGTCCACTACGAGCGAGCGCTGGCGCTGGCGCCTGAGGACAGCGCGCTGGCGAAGCGCGTCGCGCTGCTGAGCCTCTCGCGAGGACAGACGAGCAGCTCCATCGCGCACTACAATCGCCACCGCGCACTCAAGGGCGAGCACTACGACCTCAAACTTTGACACCTGGGTATCATCAGACCATCAAAGAAGGACAGAGACGAATAGAATCGGAAGCAGCTCTCAATGTCATGTGATGGCGACGGAAGCCGTCGTGCTCTGACAGGAAACTGGCGAGTGCAGCCATCCTATTCCAGACCCATCCGCTGCAGACGACGGACGACAGAACTTGCTCTGGTGTTAAGCGATCGATTGACTGCTGACCACCACCGCCGCCGCCGAACTTCAAATGCAGTGATCCGTTCTATTTCCGCGCATGGGCTTCGGTGCATGAGCCTCCCTCAGCATCAGACTCCAGTCACCAGCCATCCTCCAAGTCTGTCGCTCGCTCGACCTGTCAGCCTTGCGCCAGAAGACATTGTCTCTCACTTTAGCCTTGCTATTGAGCCATCGAGCATCCCATGCATTCTGCTACGAACCATCAAAGCCAGAACCAAGGGAGGTGCATGCAAGGTGTATTTTCGTCGATCCATCCTCGTGGTCTTTTGCGTCGCGCTCGCTCGCTTGTCATGCGTGGTCTTCTGCAAAGATAGCAGCAGCTTCTTCTTATTACGCGGACGTCGTCGAGAAAGCAAGCGATAGCGATCGAGAGAGACCGAGGGCGGAAAGGATCAAATCGAGACCAGATGAGATCTTCTTACTCCGCTGGCTGCCCGCCCTCAGCGTCTGGGGCGGAAAACTCCCCAAGACCCTCGCGAGCTCGCTCTCGCTCTCTCCCTCATGAAGGACTCCCCATTCACCATTCTCTCAGGCGTCTACAGCCCAGCACTCGCCAAGTGACGGCATCAGCGTCACCGCCTTTCGTCACCAGAAAGTGCGCGCCGTCGTCGACCAGCACCGATTCTTGAGCCGCAGCGAATCATGAAGCGCTCGCTCGACCTGGTCTCCTCGACGTCGACTGACGCCGGCGCGGCGGTGCTCAACGGCGGCGACGAAGTGTTTGTGCGCCAGACCAAGAAGTGCGTCACGTGCCATCTCGGCGGTAGCAGCAGCAGCAGCAATGGCTCCGCAGCTTCGACACCCCGGCCATCGAGTCCCGTCGTCGCGTCCGCCGCTCTGGTCGCCCACGTAGCACCGAGTGCTGTGGCAGCTGCTGGCATGGCTCTTGCACCGCAGTCTCGGCGGCGCGACTGCGACCTGCACGTGCATTTAAAGGAGGAAGGGGTCATCCGCATGATCTTCGCGTACCTGGATGTGCGCGACCACCAGCTGATCCGCGCGTGCTGCCGCGGCTGGAAGCAGCTCGTGCAGACGCTCGACCTGGACGTCCTCGACCTGTCGCGCCGCTCGCCGCTCACGCCAGCGACGATCGACCGCGCGTTCCTCTCGGTCATCCACAACTACAGTCGCGTGCTGCACATCGATCTGTCGGGCCAGCGATCGCTGAACGACCGCGACCTGCTCGTGCTCGCGTCCTGCTTCTGGTCCAACCTGGAGCACATCAGCTTCAACGACTGCCTCGACGTCACGGACTTCGGACTGCTCTCGGTGCTCAACGCGCAGTCACTCAAGCTCCAGAGCGTGTCGATGCGCCACTGCAAGCAGATCACAGGTGCATTCGCCAAGCACCAGATCACGGGTCGCCACCCGTCGCTCACGAAGCTCGACTTTTACGACACGCGCGTGGGGCTCGGTCTCGTGAGCGGCCTCGAAGAAGTCTTCCCGTCGCTCAAGGAGATTCACGCGCTGCACACGCCGGCGCACCTCGAGTGCTTCCAGCATCTCAAGTGGCAGGACCTCGTGGACGACCTCGTCTTCCTCGTGACGAACGAAATGGTCGATCTGCCGCATCTCCAGGGACTGCTCGCTGAGTTTGCGTTCCGCACGCGCGTGCTTCTGACAGATTCGAGCGGTGGCAAGCAGCAGAGCAGCCAGGTGCAGATCTTCCAGCGCACGCTGCTTCGCGAAGGCAAGCGCGCGCTGCTGAACGTGCCGCTGCAGCGCGGCGACTGGAACTCGGCGCTGCTCTTCGCGTGCGAGAACGGACTCATCAGCCTCATCCCGGAGCTCGTCGCGTGCGGCGGCTGCGACGTCGACGTGACCGATAAAGACGGCGCGTCGCCGCTCTGCGTCGCAGTGACGAATGGGCTCGCTGAAGTCGTGCAGACGCTGCTCGACGCTGGTGCAGACATCAACAAGCGCACGTACTGCCTCGCCACGCCGCTGTACATCGCGAGCGAGATGAACTGGGAAGACATTGTCAACGAGCTGCTCAAGAGCAGCGCGCAAACCGACTGCGCAGTGATTGGCGGCGCGACAGCGCTGTGCGTGGCTGCGAAGAACGGCAACCGCTCGACCGTTGCACGGCTGCTCGACGCGGAAGTGCATCGCATGACGCTGACGCGCACCTGCATGATGCCCGTGCCGGCGTCCGCTCAGCGCGACCAGATGCAGTTCGTGCAGGCGCTCTTCCTCGCATGCGAGCGCGGCCACGGCGGCATCGTCGCCGACATCCTCACACGCATGACCATCAGCGCGAACGTGCTCATGGACAGCAGCGTCACGCCGCTGTACCTCGCGTGCCAGATGGGGCACGACGACATTGTCAACTTGCTGCTGCAGCGTGGTGCGAACCCGAACTTCCGACGCCCCAACGGTGGCGTCTCCTGTCTCTACATCGCAGCGCAGGAGGGCAAGCACCGCATCGTCGAGCGGCTCGTCCGCGCGAACGTCAACATCCACGCGCGCATGGAGGACCTCTCGACTGCGCTGCACATTGCGGCACGCATGGGACACCTCAAGGTCGCGCGCGTGCTGCTGCGCGAAGGCTCGTGCATCAACGACCAGACGCGCTCGGGGCTCACGCCGCTGTACATCGCCTGCGAAGAAGGGCACGCTGAGATCGTGCAGTTCCTGCTGCAGCATCGCGCCGAGCTGGACCGGCAGACGAAGAACGGCACGACGCCGCTGTTTGTCGCGAGCCAAAAGGGCCATGTCGACGTCGTGCGCGCGCTGCTCGTCGCCGGCGCGAATGCGCAGCTCGCCAAGCACAACGGCACGTGCCCGATGGACGCGGCGTCGCTGCTGGGCAACTTCGAGGTCACGCAGCTGCTGCTGCAGTTCGGCGCGCGCGTCGGCGGGCTCTCGCTGCACTTCGCCGAGCGCCGCCACGACCTCAGGCTGCAGGCGCTGCTCATGGATCGCTACTACGCGCAGCACTTCCAGGCGCAGCAGCCCGTGCTGCCGCTGGCGATCGGCTCGCGTCCGTTCTAGCGAGAGAGAAGGAGAGAGACGAGTGTAAGATACGAGGATGACAGTGCTGGAGCAGCAGGAGCTCGACGCACCATAGCATCTTTTAATTTATCAAGCGAGACGCAGCCTCGCACACAGCAGATAGCGCGTCCGTATCATCTTCAGCCTGTGGCATCGCATGACCAGCATCGCTCGCCATCATATTCGCTTTTGGATTCGAATGCATGATTTTGCTGATTGGATAATAAACGTCGATATATCTCAATTCCATTTCGCATTTCGCAATTTGCAGCAAAAGTGGACACAAAAGCGAGCACGAGCACGAGCACGAGCACGAGCAGCATGGCGACGTGGTTCCAGAAGGAGATCCGCCTCACGGCGCCGAAGCGAGGCTTCCACTGTACGCGGATGGTGCATGAGTCTGCGCATGCGCACGTGAAAGCGCTCTGCGGCTGCTGTATGCGTGCATGAAGAGCTGCACGAACTGCATCGCTAACTGTCGGATGTGCGTCTGTTCTGTGTGCGCGTGCGCAGTGGTGACGCGCGACATCGAGAAGCAGGTGCGTCCACATACCAGTTCCTTGTGCTGTGTTGGTGTAGCAGCAGTCGTGCTCATTGCGGGTGCTGTGTCGCGTGCATTCGGCAATAGCTGCCGGAGATGGCAAAGGTGAAGGTCGGGATGGCGAACCTCTTCATCAAGCACACGTCGGCGTCGCTCTCGATCAACGAGAACTGCGACGAAGACGTCCGGTACGCATCTTTGTCTCCGCATTCGCTTGTAGTCGCTCTCTTTCGGATGCCAGCGTGGCGTCGTGCAACTGGGATCCTGCTGCAGTTGCCTCACGGTTTGTTCACTTGTGTGATGTGTGCAGCACGGACATGGAGGCTGCGTTCAACCGCATTGTGCCGGAGACCTGGAACAAGTACGTGCTGCATACCATCTCTCTCTCGCTCGCTGGCAATGCGCAACTGACTGGTGTGCGCATTTGTCAACCGACAGGGAGATCTTCCGCCACACCATGGAGGGCGACGGTACGAACGCATTGATGAAGAATGGATGGCGATAGCAAAGGCATGCGTGGCTGACTCGTCCACTCTGGCCGTGCGAGTGCAGACGACATGCCCGGCCACGTCAAGTCGACGCTCATCGGCGCGTCGCTCAACATCCCGATCACGAACGGCAAGTTCAACCTCGGCACGTGGCAAGGTGAGCGAGCAAACAACATGCTTTTCCTGGCGACGCTTCGCTCGAACAATGCACATGTCTTCTTCTTCGGACGGACGGACCGACTGACACTTACGGACTCTCGTGCGGGTGATGAACAAAAACAAACTCGCAGGCATCTATTTGTGCGAGCACCGCAACGCCGGCGGCTGGGGCGGCGGCCACGAGCGCAAGATCGTGATCACCATTCAGGGCTCGACCGCCTGATTGTCTTCATCGTCGCCATCGTCGTGCGCCAGCTCCATTGGGTCGTCGTCGCCGTCACTGTTGTTGTTTTGGCGCTCTTCGTGCTCAGCCAGCGCTTGGTGGAGCTCAGCGAGGTGGTAGATGCGGTGCCATGGCGGCACAGCGCCAGGGATAAGCTTTAAATTGTAGCACATCCGTGCGCTGAACACTGGTTGGTAGCTCTTAGCGCGGTCGATCGGGATCGGGATGCCCTGCACTTCTCCGTTTAGCAGGAACACGAGGCTGCCCTCGAGCAGATCGACGAGCACGCCCACGCGGTCGCTCTCCTTGAATGGCTGCGCGTGCAGAAAGCTCACACCCGAGGGCAGACGCGGTCGCGGACCTCGGAACGCGCCGTTTGTGATGAAGCCGCTCTCGCAGTACATGATCGCAGCCATGTTGTCGCAGGCGGGCGTCGGCATAGACAGCAGCCGTGCAGACTGCTGGAAGTTGGTGCCAAACTGGAAGCCCGCGGCTGTCGTGCGTGTCTCGGTGATGCCGACGTAGCTGCCGTCGCTCAGTCCTTCGCACTCCCAGTAGCTCACTGCGTCGCGGACGCACGCGCGGTCACCGAGGATCGAGCCGCCGGCGAGCCCCCAGTTGGTCACGTATCGGTCGTCGTCGGCAATACGCACGTCGCGCGCCAGTCGCGCTGCATCAAAGCGCACGTCAAAGTCGTCTGTGCGCGCAAGCACACCGTGTCATTAGAGCTATACACACAGACGCACAGGTGGCAAGTTCATCGCCCACAGCTCGCACACGCACGTACACGTCATGACGACGTGCAGCCGCCGCAGCAGCATGACGAGCAGCGCCGGCTCGAGGCGCCTCTCCCTCGCATGGGCGAGACGCGGCAGCTCGACGCCCGGCATGTGCTGCCGCATGCGCGTGCCGATCCAGTGCCACACGGCGGCGCCGTCCTCTTTCGCGTCCTTGCGCGCATGCAGGAGCTGCGCCACCTCCTTCGCGTCCAGGAACTCGAGCAGGTGCGCCACGTCCGTGATCGCCATGGCTGCGTGCTGCTCGTCGACGTCAATGCCGCAATGTTCAAAACCAAGCTGTCAAAACCTATCGTGATTTATGAACTATCATGACATTCCAACATCAAAAAGTCAGCCTTGGAAAGTATCGAGAACAACACAAAATCAAAAGCAAAAGAACAAAAAGCGAGCGACACCAAGACAAAGGATGCTCGCGGTGTCGCTGCTCGTGGGGCTGCTGCCGCTGGGCTTCGCCCTCGGCGTCCCGTCGGGACTGATCAAAGAGCGTCTCGAGAATAACTCGCTGAAGCGCTGGGCGCTCACGCTCGCGCCGCTGCTGCTGGCGCCATTGGTACGTCGCGAAGCATCGCTGGCAGCTCAGAAACGCTCTGGTTTGCTGACGGCTTCGCTTGTATTCTGTCGCTACTGCAGTTCCCGCTGCAGCAGGCGGCAGCGCTCCTCGGCGGCTTCCTCATTGGCCGCGAGGTCGGCGCGTCGCTCGTCGGCGTGGGGCTCACGGGCGGCATCGCGACAGGCAAGAGCACGGTGTCCAAGACGTTCCAGGAGGCTGGCGCGGTGATCGTCGACGCGGACGTGATCGCGCGACAGGTGGTGATGCCTGGGCAAGGCGCGTACAAGGCGATCGTCAAGGTGTTTGGCGAAGAGGTGCTCAACGCGGAGGACAAGACGCTCAACCGCGCGAAGCTCGGCTCGATCATCTTCAGCGACCCTGCGAAGCGAAAGAGCCTCAACGCCTGCACGCACGTACGTTCCACTTATGCAGCACATCCATCGAGACGCTTTAGTGAAGGAGTAACCCCACGTAACGTCTACGCTGTTCTATCTTGTACGTGTGCACAGAAATTCATCATCTGGGAGATGTTCAAGCAGCTCGCGTACAACCGCCTGGTGCTGCGCAAGCGCCTCGTGGTGTTTGACGCGCCGCTGCTCTTCGAGACGTCGCTGCTGGAGCATTTCTGCTACCCGACGATCGTCGTCGCGTGCTCGGAAGAGAACGAGCTGCAGCGTCTGATCAAGCGCGACGGCATCAGCAAGGAGGACGCCGAGAGGCGCATCCAGTCGCAGATGAAGCTCCATGTGCGTTTGCTGGCGCTTGCTGGTGTTCTTGTGTGGATCGATCGCGACTGGCGATGCTGACGCTGTGTTCCTTGTTCGGGTGTGAGTAGGAGAAAGTGAAAAAAGCGGACTTGGTGATCCACAACGACGGCACGCTGGACGAGCTGCTTGAGAACGTTCGCCAGACGCTGCAGCGCACTGCGACGCTCGTCGGCGCCACCAAGGAGCTCGAGGCGTAGAAAGCGATGGTGTCACTCTTGATGGCACAGTTGCGAGGGTGATGATATGAGTAGCGACATAGTGATGTCGGATGCGTGAAGTACTCCAGTGAAAGCGGTTAGTTGTCGAAAGCTGTGTTTTGAGAAGCTGCTTCCCATTACGACTGGGAGCCTGAGGACGACTACCAACACGACCAAACAGAGCAAGACGAGCAACCGAATCAGCACGAGCGACCAGAGCAGCTCGAGATGCGGGCGCTTCTCGTTGTGCAATGTGTGCAACCCTGCGTCTGCTTTTTGCTGTTGCCTGCTTGCCACGATTGTGACAGAATGCAAAAGTGATCCGACTTGCTTTCGGTATGGATGCTGGCGGGTCGATTTAGATGCTTTCGAGTCAACCACTTTGATCGAACACAAAGAGCGTTTCCATACAAACTTTCATATCAACCCGCCTGATTTGAGACGAATCACAGCGGAATCACGTGATTGGGGAGGGAATGTTGCGCGAATGTTACCGCTGCAGCTAAAAAGAGACTGAGTTTTTGTATGGAGAGAGCAGTCGCGACCTCGACGAACTGCAGCTCCGTGCATCTACAGCACTGCCGACACACGCCACGCGCACAGCCCACACACGCACGCGCCTACTACCTGCCGCATATCCACAGTCGCCGCTATGTCGAAGCGCAAGAAGGGCGTGTCGCTCGAGGAGAAGCGCGAGCGCATTCTGCACATCTACCACGACTCGAAGGACGTGTTCAACCTCAAGGAGATCGAGAAGATCGGCGCGAAGGCGGGCGTCGGTGCGTCGCATTGCCCGAGCGTGGCGTTGTTCTGTATGCGGCGGCAGTCGCGTTAGCTCACGCGGCTGTGTGTGTGTGT
>JAADWH010000128.1:0-43812 GCA_023335995.1 Globisporangium nagaii
CGGCGTGCGGCCGGTCTCGTTCCACGCGCCTTCCACTTGGTAGGCGGCCGTGGCGGATCCGAAGAGGAAGCCGTCCGGGAAGCAGCGCTTGGCGGTCACTGAGTCAGCAGCGGCAGTGGTGCTGGCGACCGTCATGGCGGCTGAAGAAGCTCCGACGCAGACTGTAGCGACAGCGGTGCCGAGGAGCTGCAGCAGCAAGCGGGTGCGCGCCATGGCCGGATAGTCTGAGACGAGATGGCAAGTTGACGTGCTCTCCTGGAAGGAAGTCGACGACTGAGCAGCTGCCAGCAGCGTGTTCTGGTGCAGAGGTCGTGTGCCAGAACACGCAGCACGCAGCACACGATCGTGGAGGCAGAATGGTCCCTTTGAGCTGTGAAAATTGTTGCTCACGGAGGTCACAGCTGCGCTGGTCGTAAACGCTGAAAGTGAGAACTGCTGCTTTGGTCGTCAACAGTGGGAGGGAACGAGAAGTGGAGGCATTCGCCACAATTTTTAAAACTGAGGTGTCGGCGGTTTTCGGATGCGCCGTCGGACTGATCGGAGTCCGAGGTGGACGCTGAGAACCGAAGGTGGACGTTTTCAAGATCGGAGGCGGAAGCAATATTTCTGTGAATGGGATGTGAGGAGTGGTGTCACGCTTGATGGAATTTGAACTTTCGCCAAATGTCACAAATCAAAAATGGACAAGAATCGCTTTCAAGCACTTATATTGTGAAAGTAAATAAATATCCGACGTTTTCGACATCAACCACGACAAGCAACACCGACTACGGTGACTGATCGGGAAAGTAGCAGTTGATGCCAGAATGGTGAAGTTATGGACAATGTAAACTTGAAGCGAGAGCTGAAGTGATGCGTCCCACTGTTGACGACCAGAGCAGGTGCGCGTCGTCACCAGTTTGAAGTTCGGACTCCAGATCCCCAAATCCCGGCTGAAAACGCCAATGCTCCTTCGACGCTCGCCATGGCCGTGCCAGCGCGCTTCTCCGTGTCTCTCATTCCCAAAGTCACTCGATCTGGCGCACTCGACTAGCCGATCGAAGGAGAACCGCACACCGCGTCCGTCCGTCCGTCCTTCCATGAAGTGCCTGCGTCTACTCTCCGCTGGCGTCGCCGCCATCGTGGCGCTCGCGTCTGTCGCCGCTGCTACGACAGCCAGCACCGCTGACGCCAAGCGCTGCTTCCCGGACGACTTCCTCTTCGGCACGGCCACCGCGTCCTACCAAGTGGAAGGCGCATGGAACGAGACCGGCCGCACGACGAGCATCTGGGACGACTTCTGTCGCGAGAAGCCCGGGCTCCAGTGCGCCAACGTTGCGGATGATTTCTTCCACCGCTACTACGACGACATCCAGCTGATGGTGAGCTCGGGACTCGACAGCTTCCGGTTCTCCATCTCCTGGTCGCGCGTGATGAATTGGGACGCCAGTGCGAAGAAGATGAAGGCGAACGCGGCGGGCATCGCGTTCTACCACGCGCTCATCGACGAGCTCAAGCGCAACAAGGTCACCCCGATCTTGACGCTCTACCACTGGGACTTGCCGTCGGAGCTGCATCTCCAGCTCCAGCCGCAGGGCTGGCTCAACCGCGAGATCGTCGACCACTTCGTACAGTACTCGGAGCTGATGTTCACCGAGTTCGGCTCGAAGGTGGACATGTGGACGACGTTCAACGAGCCGTTCTCGTTCGTTATCCAGGGCTACGGCACGGGGCTTCACGCGCCAGGCTTCACCAACTCGACCACCAACACGTACACTGCGGCGCACCACCTGCTGATCGCCCACGCGAAGGCTGTGCAGCGCTTCCGCGAGCTCAAGAAGAGCAGCGTCGTGCACGAGAAGGCGCGCATCGGCATTGTGCTCGTGGACCACTTCGCGTACCCGCTCGACGCGAGTAACCCGCTGGACGTCGCTGCCGCCGAGCGTCGCATCCAGTTCGGTCTCGGCTGGTACTTGTCCCCAATCGTGTCGGGCGAGTACCCCGCGATCATGCGCGAACGTGTGGGCGACCGGTTGCCGAAGTTCACTGCGGAGGAAGCGGCGCTCTTGAAGGGGTCGTACGACCTCTTCATGCTCAACCACTACTCGTCGCACGCGGTGACGGACTGCGACTCGGAGACGTCGATGACGAAGTGCACGGATCTGTCGCTGGGCTGGGAGCGCGACCACGGCGTGGACGAGCTGCGAGCCCCTGACGGCGCTCGTCTGTCGAGCAAGAACGACCTGGGCGAGTACAACTGCAAGTGGTTCACGGGCTACCCTGCAGGCTACTTGGAGATCATCCGCTGGACGCACGCGCACAACCCTGATGCGGACATCCTGCTGACTGAGAACGGCTGGTGCGGCAACGACGAGATCGAGAACATGGATCAGCTGTGGTACTACCAGGGCTACCTCGACCAAGTGCACAAGGCGATCACGGAGTTCAAGATCCCGGTGATTGGCTACACTGCCTGGTCGTTCTTTGACAACTACGAGTGGGGCTCGTTCAAGCCGCGCTTCGGGCTCTACTACGTCAACTTCACGTCGCAGACGGGCTTGAAGGACGAGGTGACGCCAGGTCCAGAGGCGCTGACGCGCATCCCGCGACCGGCAGCCAAGTGGTACGCGCAGGTGGCGAAGACCAAGTGCCTCGACGGCTTTGAGATTGACGGCGTGCCGAACTTCGTGCCAGAGACCAGCGCGATCGCTGCCGCCAGTGCGTCGAGCGGCTTCAAGCCGTTCGTGGTCTGGGGACTGGTGCTGGCTGCCGTGGCTGCTGTACCCGCGGCCGTGCTGATCGCCAAGCGTCGTCGCTCGCGCCAGAGCGCGCTGCTCCGAGCGAACGAGGGAACGCCGCTCGTGCGTGGGCAGTGAGCAAGTGAGCGGGCACGCAGAGCCGACTGAGTCCTTTGGTGCAAACAGGAGAGAGGTAGGTTGATTCTGCGCCACCCGTTCTGATTTCGCTGCATGTTTCCAGGTTGTTCCATGTCGAGACAAATCAATAAAAGCGCTCTCTCTGTTTTTGTGTGTGTTGTGCATCTGTGCTCTTCACAAAAACTGCTTATTTGAATCTGAATTCGCAGCTAAGCGAGCAGATACAGTCTTTTCAAAGTTGAAGTGCCAAAATTTTGGCGCGCGCGTGAGACCAACTCTTTCCAGCCAAGCTCTCTCGCTCGCCAGCGCATCCCGGAGCAAGGCGCCACACCGCCGATGCCAGTCATTCGGCAATTTGCCTCGTCGAGCACAACCAGCAGTCCCAGCCCAGCCCCAGCCTCAGCCCAGTCCCAGTCAGCAAATCAGCCAAGAGCATCGCCATGAAGTGCGCACGTCTCCTCCTGCTCGGCGCCGCGACAGCCATCGCAACGGCCACGAGCGTCACTGCCGCGGACGCCAAGCGCTGCTTCCCGGACGACTTCCTCTTCGGATCCGCCACGGCCGCGTACCAAGTGGAAGGTGCTTACAATGACACGGGTCGCACGTCGTCCATCTGGGACGACTTCTGTCGCGAGCGCGCGGGCGTCGCGTGCGCCAACGTCGCGGACGACTTTGTGCACCGGTATAAGAGTGACATCCAGCTCATGGTGAGCTCGGGCTTGGACTCGTTCCGGTTCTCCATCTCCTGGTCGCGTGTGATGAACTGGGACGCTGCGAGCAAGAAGATGAAGCCATCGCCAGTCGGCATCGCGTTCTACCACGCGCTCATCGACGAGCTCAAGCGCAACAGCATCGTACCAATCGTGACTTTGTACCACTGGGACTTGCCGTCGGAGCTGCACCTCCAGCTCCAGCCGCAGGGCTGGATCAATAGCGAGATCGTTGACCACTTCGTGCAGTACTCGGAGCTGATGTTCACCGAGTTCGGCTCGAAGGTGGACATGTGGACGACGTTCAACGAGCCGCTGTCGTTCGTCTCGGCGGGCTACGCGACCGGCATGTCGGCGCCGGGTCTCACGGGCTCCAAGACGAACGCCTACGTCGTCTCGCACAACGTGCTGGTGTCGCATGGCAAGGCGGTGCAGCTTTTCCGCGAGCTCAAGAAGAGCAGCGTGATCCGCGAGAAGGCGCGCATCGGCATCGTGCTCAACGCCGAGATGGCGTACCCTCTGAACGCCAGCGACCCGTCGGACGTCGCGGCGGCTGAGCGCAAGATGCAGTTTGAGCTCGGCTGGTTCCTCTCGCCGATCGTCACGGGCAAGTACCCAGACGTGATGCGGGAGCGCGCGGGGGACAACCTCCCGCAGTTCACGCCAGAGGAATCGGCGCTCGTGAAGGACTCGTACGACCTCTTCATGCTCAACCACTACTCGTCCAAGGTCGTGACGGACTGCGCGTCCGAACAGTCGACGATGCCGTGCGAGGACTTCTCGCTCGGCTGGGAGCAGGACGTGGGCATCGACATGAGTCGCGCTCCGGAAGGCGCTCGCCTATCGAGCAAGAACGACCTGGGCGAGTACAACTGCAAGTGGTTCACGGGCTACCCTGTCGGCTACCTCGACAACATCAAGTGGATGCACGCGCACAACCCTGATGCGGACATCCTGCTGACTGAGAACGGCTGGTGCGGCAACGACACGGTGGACAACCAAGACCAGCTGTGGTACCACCAGGGCTACCTCGACCAAGTGCACAAGGCGATCACGGAGTTCAAGATCCCGGTGATTGGCTACACTGCCTGGTCGTTCCTGGACAACTATGAGTGGAGCTCGTTCAAGCCGCGCTTCGGGCTCTACTACGTCAACTTCACGTCGCAGACGGGCTTGAAGGACGAGGTGACGCCAGGTCCAGAGGCGCTGGCGCGCATCCCGCGACCGGCAGCCAAGTGGTACGCGCAGGTGGCATCGAGCAGATGTCTCGACGGGTTCGAAGCTGAAGGCATTGTCGCCACTACCACCAGCGAGCCTTCGTCGTCCGCGACATCCACGATTCTGTGGCTGCTGGTGGCGCTAGTGTTCGCGGTGCCGGCTGTGGCGTGGTTCGTGAGACGCCGCAACGCCATCAGCGCGCGCGACGCCGGAGAGACCGCACCGCTTGTGCAGCGAGCGTGAGCTTGACGAATGTGCCGTCGTCGACATGTGGGATGTCGTATAGCTCTTGGAGGTCTTGGAGAGCTTGGAGGTGCTTCGTGGGGCGGCTCGTCTTCGGACGAAGTTGCTTTTGTCGGCTTCCTCAAATGTTGCATCGATTTGTTCATAGTTCTCAGAGCTTGCATGACATTGATTCTCTTGTTGCATGGCATCATAAAGTCTGAATGTATTTCAGAGCATACAAATACCAGGTGTGGATCTGTACTTCTTTTGAACAACTTGCAACCACTTCAGAGCAGAAACCACCAAAAGATCGCTCGACGCCCATTCGCGATCCAGCAGCAGATCCCCATCAACCAGCGCCGCTCAATCGCCAAGAACAAGACGATGGCGACGAAGAGCTTGTGGACGCGTCTTCCTATGCTGCTGGTGCTGCTGCTGGTGCTGCTGCTGCTGGTGCTAGGCACCGCGACCCCCACCACTGCCGCGAGCGGGGCTGTTGAAGTGGTCGCGACGGCGCCAGCACCAGCACCAGCGACGACGAGCGCGGACCCCAAGCGTTGCTTCCCGGACGACTTCCTCTTCGGATCCGCCACGGCCGCGTACCAAGTGGAAGGCGCGTGGAACGAGACCGGCCGCACGCCGTCGATCTGGGACGACTACTGTCGCGAGAAGGCGGGACTTGAATGCGCCAACGTCGCGGACGACTTTGTGCACCGGTACAAGAGCGACATCCAGCTCATGGTGAGCTCGGGCTTGGACACGTTCCGATTCTCCATCTCTTGGTCGCGCATGATGAACTGGGATGCAGACGCCAAGAAGATGAAGCCGTCGCCAGTCGGCATCGCGTTCTATCACGCGCTCATCGACGAGGTGAAGCGCAACAACATCGTGCCGATCGTGACGCTCTACCACTGGGACCTCCCATCCGAGCTGCACCGCAAGCTGCAACCACAAGGCTGGATCAACAGCGAGATCATTGACCACTTCGTGGAGTACGCCGAGCTGGCGTTCACGGAGTTCGGCTCGAAGGTGGACTTCTGGAGCACGTTCAACGAGCCCTGGACATTCGTGACGCAAGGCTACGGGAACGGCCAGGCGGCGCCGGGACTCAAGCACTCGAAGACGAACGTGTACACTGCGGCGCACAACGTGCTGCTGTCGCATGGCAGAGCCGTCGGGCTCTTCCGCGAGCTCAAGAAGAGCGGCGTGATCCACGAGAAGGCGCGCATCGGCATCGTGCTGAACGCCGACTTTTCGTTCCCGCTGGACCCGAGCAACTCCGAGGACGTGGCCGCCGCGGCGCGCAAGATGGAGTTTGGGCTCGGCTGGTTCCTCACGCCGCTCGTGTCGGGCGAGTACCCTGCGATCATGCGTGAGCGTGTGGGCGAGCGGCTGCCAGAGTTCAGTGCTGCGGAAGCGGCGCTCGTGACGAACTCGTACGACCTCTTCATGCTCAACCACTACTCGTCCAAAGTGGTGGTGGACTGCAAGTCCGAGCACTCCAAGGTGCGCTGCCGCAAGCAGACGCCCGGCTGGGAGCGCGACCTGGGCATCGACGAGACGCGGCCGCCGCCAGGCGCGCGCCTGTCCAGCACGAACGCCGAGGGCAAGCATAACTGCAACTGGTTCACGGGCTACCCTGCAGGCTACTTGCAGACGATCAAGTGGATGCACGCGCAGAACCCGACGGCGGACATCCTGCTGACCGAGAACGGCTGGTGCGGCAACGACACGATCGACAACATGGACCAGCTGTGGTACTACCAGACGTACATTGGCGAGGTGCACAAAGCGATCACGGAGTTCAAGATCCCGATCATCGGCTACGCGGCGTGGTCGTTTGTGGACAACTACGAGTGGGGCTCGTTCAAGCCGCGCTTCGGCTTGTACTACGTCAACTTCACGTCCGAGACAGGGACGAAGGACGGGTACACGCCAAAGACGACCGACCTCGCGCGCATCCCGCGCATCGCGGCGAAGTGGTACACGCAGGTGGCGAAGACCAAGTGCCTCGACGGCTTTGAGATCGCGGGTGCGCCTGGCGCCAGCGCCAGCGACGCGTCCCCTCAGACTGCCGTGCAGCTGCGCGACAGCGTGCCCCACCGCTACTACTCCAAGGTCACGGCGGCGCTCTTCGTGTGCGTCGTGTTCGCGATGCCGGCGCTCGTGTGGTTCGTGAAGCGCCGTCGCCCCTCGCGCCGCTCGCTGCGCGCGACCGAGGGCACGCCGCTCATGCACACCGATTGATCGTTGAGCCGGTTTTTCGGCTGCAAGGGCAACAGTGTAACCTGCAACGCACGGATGGGGTACCATGTGGGTTCATCCCCTCATCCGTAATAAACCAGGCTCTCCCGAAGTAAGCCCAGCCCTCATTCATACAAACCTCAGTCATGATATCCTGTCATAAGCTCGACCGTTACGACAACCCTGATTTGATTTTTCGTGGATTTTTGGTTACACTTTTGCGCACGAAGAGCTCCGCACTTCGCTCATTCCGCGATTCGCCAGCTCAGCAGCAGACAGCCAGACAGGAAGGGACGGACGGATGAAGACGCTGCAGCTCCTGGCGGCCTTCAGCGCTGCGCTCGCGCTGCTCGAGAGCGCACGAGGCACAGCAGCAGCAGCAGCTGCTCCAGGAGCTCCCGTGACGCCGGCGGATGTGCCGCTCAACGGCTGGTACAAGTGCAGTCCGAGCACGCTGGACGCCGGCGCCAAGCAGAAGCACGACGACGACTACTACATGCAGACGAAGGGGCACACGCACCACAAGCACCACAAGCACGGCCACAGCAACAGCGCCAAGCGCACGGCGCAGCAAGACGAGCAGGCGCTTCGCGCGCCGAGCGTTCTGGTGGGAGAGCAGCGCCGCCAGACGCTGCCTTTCCTGCAGCAGCAGCAGTCGTTCGAATTCGTCGCGCGCGAGTTCGTCGCGGAAAAGGCGGAGCGGCAGTCGAAGCAGCAGCACGCCGACCAGCGCAAGAACGCCAAGGGCTTCTTCGATGACGACCAGGCGGAAGAGGATCTTTCGCAGTACGAATGCGCCGAGTTCCGCGTGCCCATGTGCTACGAAGGCATCTGCACGAGCAACCGCACGATCGACGTGTTTGTCAAGCGCATCGCCGCCAAGCCGCTGAGCAACGCCGGCGAGAAGAAGAAGTCGCTGTGGGTGCTGCAGGGCGGACCCGGCGCGTCATCGACGGCGATGGAAGGGCTGATGGAGAGTCTGTACTACGAGCTGGACGGCAAAGTGAGTCTCTACACCATGGACCACCGAGGCACGGCGCGCAGCTACCGCCTGATTTGCGAGGCTGCGCAGGCAGGAACGACAGGAAGCCCGAGCGGCACGTCGATCGGCGTCGAGGAGGTTCCAGACTGCATCCAGGACGTGCTGTTCCAGATCGATAACCAGACAGCGGCGTTCTCCGTCACATCTGCCGCGATGGACTTGAAGAGCGTGATCGACCGCCACCTGTCGGACGAGGACGTCTACGTGTACGGACTCAGCTACGGCACGTACCTCGTCGAGCGCCTGATCCACTTTGCGCCAAAGGCTGTGAAGGGTTTCTCTGTCGACGGCATCGTCTCGGAGTCCGGTCCGGACGAGAAGACGCGCGCGACGTACTCGAACTGGGACCGCGACGTCGGCGTCGTCGCTGACCGGTTCCTCGCGCACTGCATGAAAGACGCATTCTGCAAATCCAAGTTCCCCGGCGTGACCGACCTGAGCGCGTTCACGCGCGAGCTCTACAAGAAGCTGGACAAAGCCGCGAAGGAGAGTCCCGGAAGCAACGCGTGCGCCGACGCGCTCGCGTTCTCCGGCACGAAGCCGTCGTACTTTCTGCGCACGACGTTCGGCGACTACTTGTCCTCCGACAGGTGGCGCACGACGATCCCAGCGATCATCTACCGCGCCGCGCGGTGCTCGAGAGCGGATGCTGAGGCGCTCGCCGTGCTCGCATCGCCGGTCACTGACGAGGTGTACGATGAAGACGTGGACAACCTGCTGTACACGTCCGAGATGCTGTACAACGTGATCGTGTTCTCCGAGATGTGGGAGCAGCCGAGCCCTGACAAAGCCACACTCGTGCAGTGGTACGAGGACGCGCTGATGGCGTCCGACAACTTCTACGTGCTGCCGTACTACTGCCTGTTCACGGGCAGCAAGGAGAAAGCGTGCGCGGAGCTCAAGAACCTGCCGCCGTCGCTGCCGTTCGTGTACCCGCGCGACCAGTACTGGAACGTGCCGGCGGCGCTGCCGGAGCACGCGACCGCGCTGCTCATGGTCGGCGGACTGGACGTGCAGACGCGCCGCGCGTACGGCGCCACGGAGTTCAAGGACATCGTCGGCGACAAGATGCTCGTGGACTTTGAGTATGCGAGCCACTGCACGACGTTCACGACGCCGACCAAGTCGGGCAAAGGCGCGTGCGGCATGCTCGTGCTCGCGTCGTACGTGCGCGAGAACGGCGTGGTGCGCAACGTGGACACGTCGTGCGTTGCCGACACGTACCCGCTGTCGTTCCGTGACTCGGCGTCGCAGGGCGAGGACCTCTTCGGCGCGCGCTCACTGTACGACTAGAGGAGAGAGGATAGATGCATTTGTTGCTTGTGAGATGTGGTGCATGCCGAGAGGATCCCTTTTTGAAGCCATTTCCGAGAATAGTGACACTCCAACACATCCATACAAACCCACTGTGCACATCGGAATGTGATTGTGCTGCATCAGTTTAGTGCCTCACATAGTGACTGCGAACAGTGACGCTGAAAGACCACTCCACTCGCCACATTTCGCTGACAGCACGATCGACCATGGACGTGCCGTCGTGGCACCCTGCGAACCAGGACTCGGACGCCGCGCGGCGGCTGCTGATGGCGCCGGCGGCGTCCACGAAGCGCACAGAGTTCAAGGTGATGGCGGGGTCTAGCGGCGACACGAGCACGGAGGCCGGGCGGCAGCTCATGAGCGACCTCAACGGCGGCGCGGACGCCCCCGTGCCGTACGAAGGTCGCGGCTTCTTCGACACGTCCGACCGGTGAGTGCGTCGCGTTGTGCATTGTGCCGGCTGCGTCTGAGTGTCACTCTTGCGTGGCTGCATAGCGTGCAGCAGTGTTCTCTGTTGCGTGGGTGTTCCTAATCATCCGTCGGTGCGGCGTTGTGTGTGTGCGTGAAGACTGTACCTGCTGGAGCAGAAGAAGATCCAAGAAGCCCAGAAGAGCAAGCGCAAAGCCGAGGAAGACGCACGTAAGCCACGCTCTATGCATGTTGTACACACCCAGTCGGTGCATTCGGTGGGACGAGATCATACTAAGCGACTCGTGAACGCGTGGCTCGTGTACTGACAGAGCTGCAGAGCTTCCGCTCGACGGCGCTGAAGCTCCAGGCACAGAAGCCGTCGGTGCTGGCGCCGGAGGTCGTTATCGCCCCAGGCGCAGCCACTCAACCAAAGGACACGGCAGCAGCAGCGAAGATCGTCGCCGAGAAGAAGCCGCTGCCAGCGATCGTGACCATCAAACCGAAGAAGCGCGCCGCGCCGTCAGCGACCGAGAGCGACAAGAAGCTGCGACCACCAGCCAAGAAGAAGAAGGGGAAGGAGAAGCAGACAGCGGAGACCAAGGCTGATGGCGCCAAGAGCTCCAGTAGCACCATCTCTACCAGCTCAAAAGCAACCGCAGCAGCTGCACCAGGAGCTCTTCTCCTGGGCTACTCGAGCAGCAGCGACAGCGACGCATAGCGCAGTGTCCCCAGCTTGCCAATACCCAAAGCGTGCTCATCATGTGGAAAGCGCCGTGTCGGATGCACCATCTATCATATATATCCCCCTAATTAAACAGCCTCTGTCTAAACTCTGTGTGTCTCTACCGATCCCTGCCTGCCTGCCTGTCATTCTTCTGCTGCTGTCAGTATGTGGGCTTAATCGCTGTCGTCAAAGGTGATCTTGGTCGCCTTCTTGTTCACGTCGACGTTCTTCGCGAACGCGCCGTAGAGCTTGTGCTCCTTCTTCTTCACGTGCGTGCCGAACTTCATCAGGTCCGCCGGCACGTCCTGGTTCGAGTCGCGCAGCAGGTTGACGAGCTCGCCAGCGCGCGGCTTGTCGTTCGCCGTGAAGAACGTGTGCGCGATGCCCTTCTTGCCGCCGCGGCCCGTGCGGCCGATGCGGTGCACGTAGTCCTCGATCGTGAGCGGGAACGAGTAGTTGAGCACGTACTCGACGCCCGGGATGTCCAGTCCGCGTGCAGCCACGTCCGTGGCGATGAGCAGCGGGATCTTGCCAGACTTGAACTGCTCCACGGCCTCCGTGCGCTGCGACTGGTTGCGGTCGCCGTGGATCGCCGCGCACGTCCAGCCCTTCTGCTGCAGCATGCGCTCGACGCGGTCCGCCTCCTTCTTGTACAGCACGAAGAGCAGGATCAGGTTCTTGCGCGAGCTGTGGTACTTCTGCAGCAGCGCGTGCACGCGGGCGTCGCGCGCGCGGTCATCCACCACCTCCACGAGCTGCGTCACGTTCTGGCTCGCGGCCAGGTCGTCCGAGCCGATCGTGACCTTCACCGGGTCCGTCAGGAACTCGTGCGCGAGCTTCTGGATCGACTGCGGCCACGTGGCGCTGAACATCGCGATCTGGCGCTCCGGGTGCGTCTCGCCGATGATCTTGCGGATGTCCTTCTCGAAGCCCTCATCAAGCATCCGGTCCGCTTCGTCCAGCACCACGAACGTCACGCGCGAGAGGTTGCACGCGCGCTCCTCGAGCAGGTCCTTGAGACGACCCGGCGTGGCCACGATCACGTGCACGCCGTCGCGCAGGATCTTCTTCTGCACGCCCTTGGGCACGCCGCCGTAGATGCACGTGCTGCGCATGCCGCACATCTTGCCCGCTTGCGTGATCACCTCAGAGCTCTGCATCGCCAGCTCGCGCGTCGGCGCCACCACGAGCATGCGCGGTCCAGGGAAGTTGCCCGAGATCGCAGGCTGCGCGGCAATGTGGATCAGCCCCGGGATCGAGAACGCCAGCGTCTTGCCGGAGCCCGTCTCGGCGATGCCGATGATGTCGCGGCCCGACGCGAGGATCGGCCAGCACTGGCTCTGGATCGGCGTCGGCTTGTCGAACCCCGCCGTGGTCTTGAGGAACTTGTCCTCGAACGTCACGTCGCTGAAGTTGCGGATCGGCCGGTACAGGCAGTTGTTGCCGCTGATCGTCATCTCGTTCGCCGTGTGGAATGCCGCCACCTCCTCGTTGCTCATCTTGGCGGTCGCCTTGCCTTCCACGTAGAACGACTTCTTGAAGCTGCCGTCCTTCGCGGGCGGCTGCTGGTACGGTCCGTTCGAGAAGTCGGAGGCCGCCGGCGCGTCGCCTTCTTCGTCGTCATCAGCAGTACTGTTCTTCTTCTTGTCCTTCTTGCTCTTCTTCGGCGCGGCGGCGCTCTCGCTCTCGTCGCGGTCGCGCTTCTTGGACTCCTTCTTGCTCTTCTTCGCCTTCTTCTTGTCGCTCGCGGCGTCCTCCGCCACGACCTGCGTCTGCGCCTGCTCCTGAGCCTTGCGCAGCGCCTTCTTCACCTTCTTCTCCTCCTTGCGCTGGCGCTTCGCGTCGACTTCCACGGCACCGGTCATCCTTGCTTTCGTCTGCTGGGCTGCTGGGCTGCTGCGCTGTGTCTGGTGGGCTTGGTGGTTCCAAGACTGCGAGTCACGGCATGTCAGCCGAAAAGAGCTCCAAGCGCCACGGCCAATCAAACACTCAGCCACCTGATTCTTATCCGCGCGTCCGAGACAGCGAGACGGACTGTTTCGCAACGACTAATTGATAGCTGCGCGTCATTTTACACTTTTGCGGCAAATTGCCTCACTTCTCCAGATTTGCTCGCAAAAGCGATCGCCCCGCCAACGGAACAGCAGCGCGTGCGGCTGATGATCAGTGATGGCAAACAGAGGCGCTGACACCGCTCACGATGCGTGGCATTACATCGCTCGGAGCTCTTCGCTCGCTCGTGAGGCTCGGCAAGGGGAGCTCCGGCGAGTTGAGCTTCTTCGTCTTGACATCCAAATGGTGGCGGAGTGCGGAGCTTTTCCCGCCACCACCAAATATGTCCACCGCATAAAACCTCGCTAGCGCCCCCGAATGCAAGGTTCTGCATCGCCTTCCGCGAGGTTTTGTGAGGTTTTTTGCGAATATTCAAAAATGGCCACTCGCGCGCTCGAAAAGCGCGAACATCGCTCCAGCGCATGCGCGAGACGCCGACGACCGACCCGCAGCAGCCGGCAGCAGCAGACAGACGATGGCGGACCACGGCGGCCGCGCCAGCACCAGCAGCGCCAGCGCCAGGACGACGATCGAGGGGGACCGCACGCCCAGCCCGCCGCCGCGGCTCGAGGCGCTCGGCGGGCGGCTCACGACCCCCGTGGCGCGCAAGCGCGACTCGATCGCCTCCCAGTTCCAGCGCGAGATTCTCGGCGAGCTCGCCGCGAGCTCCACGACGGCGCCGCTGCGACTCGAGCCTGCGGGTAACACAGGTGTGTGCATGTGTGTGTGTGTGTATGTAGCGTGTGCCTGTAAGTGACTGACGATTGGATGGGTGGATGTGTGCGTGAGTAGATGAAGACCCGACGACGCGCGACGACATTGAGATCAGCACGCCCGAGACGTTCGCTACAAAGGCGGCTGACAGCGGCCTAGGTGCCAGTGCATTCGCTAGTAACTCGGAGCGAACGGCGACGGATGTGGCGCGTGCAATCACCGCGGCAGGAGACGACGAGGACGACGATGCAGAGACCGAGGAGGAGAAAGAAGAAGACAACGTAGAGGAGGAGGAGCAGAAGACAGAGGGCAACGATGACGACGCGCCTGCGGCTACTAGAGCTCCAGCTGGAGCAGCGTTTGTGTCTCCGCGGGCGACGCGCCGAAGCACGTTGTCGCCGTCGAAAGCCTCGCTGCTGATCAACAACAGCGACACGAGCATCGTCGACGACAGCGGCATCTCGAGGCGCGACACGGTCTCCCCCGCAGCGCTCAAGAGCCTGCTGCAGAGCATCACGCTGAACGATCACAGCCCGACGGCTCAGCGAGCGCGCATGCAGAGCACATCCGCATCACCCGCAGCAGCAGGGATCGAGGCGGCGACTTCCGAGAGCGGTGCCGGGCAGGAGGGTGTTCGCCGCGAGACGAGCGTTATGAACCAGTTCCTGGCGTCCTCGAGCTCAACGTCCGTGTCAGCGCTGCAGACGCCCGAGTCGCTTCGCAAGACGCGCGCGTCGAAGCGGAAAGAGCGAGAAGAGCGCACGCTCTCGCCGAGCGAAGCGCTGTCCATGACGCTGAGCGATCTGACGCCACGACAGTCGGCGGCGGAGAAGAAGACGAAGTCTCCTGCCAAGAGGAGTCTGCTGGCGTCGCCATCGCCAGAGAGCAGCGGCACGGAGACGCTACAAGAGGAAGAGGAAGGTGGAGGCGAGGACGACACGCCGCGTCGACAGCTGCGGTCGCACGAGAAGAAGAGCAGGCGGTCGACGTTGGAGCCCACGGACGCGGCGGACTTCCTCTCGGCTCTGCGTGAGGAGATGAGTGCTACGTCCACGAAGGAGGACGCGAAGCACGACTCGGACTCGGATAGCCCGTCGACGACCCAGGACAAGAGCAAGACGAAGCGGAGACAGACCATCCAGAGCCACTTTGAGGTGGTGGACGTGTCGCCCGTGACGAGATCTCAAAGCCGGCGAGCGACGGTCGATCCAAGCGACATCTCCAGGATCGCTAGCGCAGGCGGCGCGCGAGGCAAATCCTTCGCTGGCGACAGTGACGAAGGCAAGCAGACGCGCAGAGAGACGGTCAACATCGAAGATCTGTACGAGATCAACCCAGAGCTCCGGTCGGTTCACCAAGCTGAGGAGAGTGCGATGCAAGTGGACGCAAAGGCAGACGACGGCGAGCACGCAGACACGGGGTCGCGGAAGCGGAAGCCAGAGCAGCCGTTCTCGAGCGATGTCTCGAGCCCCAGCCGTCCGATAGGAAAGAAGTCTCGAGGCGAAGCCGACGAGAGTCCGCCGCAGGACGCGCTCGTGTCGCACAAGTCGAAGGAGTCAGCGGGACTGGCGCGACCTCAGAAGTCCCCGACGCCGCACAAACAGCCGCGTGGTGTGTCCATCTCGGACCGTCAGTCGATCGTGGCGAGGTTCAGCTCGCCCCCTGCTTTCACCCAGTCCTCGAAGCTGAAGACGCCGCTCAGGAGCATTCTGAGCGCCAAGAAGCCCAAGGCGGGTCCGATCACGACCCCGACCAAGTCGGTTAACTTCGGTCCGCCTCAAGGCGCCGAGTTCAATCTCGGCTCGCCGTCCACGTCCATGACACCGATGCTGGCAAAGGACGCGAGGCGGATGTTCCCCCTCGAGAGGCTCAGCTCGCCTTCGTCGCTGCAGGAAGTGGAAGAGGACGACGACGAAGAGACGTCGCTGAACACGTCGCTGCTCGACGAAGCGGACGCCATCGACTCTGACGACGCAGAGCAGAAGGAGGAGCGCGACGATGACACGACCGAGATGACGATCTCTCGACTGAGCTTCTCGACCGCCAAGTCGCCTGAGAAGAACCGTCGGCGCTACAGCCTCCGGGGAGTGAGTCCACTGGATAACCAGGCGAACGCGAGACGCTATCGACGCAACAGCGTCAACCCCGTGGTTCGCTCGCCTGTGTCGGCGAGAAAGCTGAAAGGCATCGGTCCAGGCGCGCTGGTGTCTCGCCCCGCTCCTCCGTCTGCAACGAAGTCGTCCTTCTTGAGCGCGACGAACGACGATGAGCCACAAAGACGCACGGCGTACGCGGACTCGTCTGCATCCTCGGATGCTGGCGAGGACATGGAGATCACCGGCGACTTCTCCAACTTTGTCCAGGCAGGAGGCAACGCCTTTGCCTCCAACAGCGCGAATGCAGATGCGAGTCCGGCATTCCGGTTCCGCAATCTTTCTCAGGAGACGAAAGAAAGCTCGCCGCTCGGTGACTCCTCGCCTGTGGAAGACGAGACTGTGGAGCTCGGCAGTCTGGGCGATCTTGTTGCGGAGTCGGCTGCCTACGACGCTGCTCACCAGAAGAAGAGTCTCTCAAAGGCAGCAAGCTCGCAGAAACCGTCAGTATTTGTGCAAGGCGGAGACGATTCCTCCCACGTGCCCGCGCTGGGAAGCCTCAGTGACCTGGCGCGAGAAGGCGAAGAGCGCTCATCGAGTGTCGGCAGCAACCTCAGCAGCGCCACGATGCGTCGCTTCAACTCTCTGCACTACAGCCAGCTGGACGACCAAGATGTCACGCTTGATCCGATCATGGAAGAGGAGGAGGACGCCGCGAACTCGTCAGCGCCGAGCATGATGGACATCGAGACGAGCGAAGACGAGAGCGACGCCGAGTACGACGAGCGCCGCAAGTCGCTGGTCGTGAACTTGTCGTCCAAGTTCGAGCGGGTCGGGTCGGGGACGCCAAAGTCGAGAACCGCACCGGAGAGCAACGTGACTGCTGCGGATCTGAGCGCAAGGATACGCTCGCCGGTGCGCCAGTCTCCTCGTCGGAAGAGCACGGCAGAGCCTTCGGTGCCGCTGATATCGATGGAGGAGCTCCTGACCACGGCCGATCTTCAAACCGAGGCGCCATCGACACCAGACGACCATTTCAGCGAGCTGTACTCGCCAAGCACGGACGCAAACCCGAGTGTCGATACCGTGAAGCGCGCTTCGATCTCGAATGCTTGCAAGGATGTCGTGAAGTGGCACATCGACGAGATCTCTTCGTGGTCGGTGGGTCTCACCGATGTGCTGGGATCGCTTCTGAGTGAGAAAGCACCGGCGCTGTTCAGTCCCGAGCTGTTCGACGAATCCGGAGTCGAAGCGATCAAGGCGCTGCACGATCTGGAGACTGCTCGTGTGCAGAGCGGACTGTGCCAGTGGCGAACGAAGATGGAGAGCGAAATTGGGGAGAAGCTGCAGGCGTCGGCTGGCGAGCTCGACAAGGACGTTCGCACGCTGAAGCAGCGGATCGCGAAGGACACTGCGACGAGACAGAGCGAGCTTGCTGCGCTGCAGGAGCTGATTGATCGAGAGAAGCAGATGTCGGAGCTGCTCGATGCGATCGAAGAGCAGCAGTCGGTTCGGAACGAGTACGCCGCGACTGTCGATGTGCTCGAGACGCAGTGCGCGTCACTGTCGCTCGAGGCATCGGTGCTTGAGGATCAGCTGCGCGTCGTTGAGAATCTGGCGGCTGACGGCAACTTGATATCTGCCGAGACAGCAGCGGAGATGGAGCGTCAAGTGCTGAATGTCGAAGAGATCACTGCGATCCAAGGAAGCCTGAGCGTCTGGCGCATTGCCGTGGCGACGTCGTCGCACCTCAAGCTCAGCGCGCAGTTCGACGATGTCGTCTTGCGAGTGGATCTGCAGGTCGATGTCATGCTGAACGAGCCTCCACAGCTGAGCTCCTCGTCGTCGTCGTCTTCTTCTTCTGGCGGTGGAGGCTTTTCAACGGACGTGGCGTCGAATGTGACGCTGAAGCGCAGACGGCGGAGCGCGTACCTTTCAGAGGCTGACAGCGACATCGTCCGACTGGTGCAGCAGAAGCTGTTCGACCCCGTGCAGCTCTCTCGCTTCATCCGCACGGCGCACAGTGCGCAGCACGAGGACGACCGGCGCCTGGACCGATCTCGCCGCATCTGTGCGCTGCTGCAGGAGCTCGAGCGGTACGTGACGCTCTCGCACCGTTTCCTGCGCGAGCTGCGCGCGCTCTCGGCGCAGTACGCGGTCGAGTTCATCGCGGAGGAGTCGGTGTTGTGGGTGGAATTTTTGAACTTTTCTCCGCTCCACGAAGCCAAGTTCGTCGTTGGGTTTGCGATTTTGGACGAGTTCCCGTTCTCGAATTTTGAGACGAGTGTGCACGTGGTGTACGGACCGGTGAGCCTGCTGTGTCTGTTTGTGAGCTGGTTTTGGGTTGCTGTGGCGTCGACTGACTGTGAGCGTGTGCTGTTTGCTTCCCTTGTTGTGCAGGTGTCGCCTGACGACATTCGCGTGGAGATTGAGGCGGAGGCTGCGAAGCAGAGCGCGTACGAGTACATCTCGCGCATCTGCGAGCGACTTCGCAACGCGTTTGTGGTTCGATGATCCGGTTCCGCTCTTTTGAGTCAGTCGTTCGTTGCTGTTGAGGTTGACAGGGTCGCGCGGAGCTGGACCGTGTTGCTGAACGTTAGTGAGCCAGTCTCCCTTCCTGCCTCCTACCGCCAGCAGCAACAACCTACTATCTATTGTGAAGAAGCAAGACAGAGAGCTCAAGACTGCTGGTGTACCATAATATATCAAAACCCAACCGTCTTCTTCGTCGTCTTCGTCGCGTTGGAAAGTTGGAAAGCAAAAAGTGTCCAGCAGCGTGGCAGCTCTCGGCTCGGCTAGTCGTCCCAGTCGTCGTCGCTGTCCGAGTCGCGCGCTGCCGCTGCTGTTGTGGCACTGCTGCTGGCAGTCACGCCCTTGGTGACCGAGTGCAGCGAAGGCTGCGACGCGAGCGCCTGCGGGAGATCCGTCGCGCAAACACGCAAGAAGCCAACGTCAGGACTCGCACCACTGTGATCATCGCAAACAAACCAGCAAAGCAAGCAGCACGTACGTTGAGGCGCTCGAACTGCTCCGCCTTCACGCGCTTCTCTTCGTCCTCTCTGCGGATGCGGTCCTGGAAGTCCAGCGTCTTCGGACGCGCCTGCACCACGTCTTTGGGCTTCTTCGACAGCGGCACCATGCCTATTGGCAAAGGAGAGCATTGTCAGCAAAAGAGAGGTAACTGCTGTGCTAGTTTACAACACGGCGCATGGCAGGCAGATTCGTACCGTTCGGGTTCAGCGACTCGTACGCTGGCGCCGCGTTGTCGCCTGCAAACCACTGGCTCGACGTCAGCGTCGCCCGCGCTGCGCGAACAGGACCGTAGACATCATCCTGGAAGAACCCGCGCAGCTTCTCGGTGCGCGGCAGCGAGAACGAGACGCGGTCCACGACATTCGGCGTCAGCAGCAGCATGCGGCTGATCTCCACGTTCTTCACATCGCACAGCGCCTTGGGCAGCAACGCGGCGCCGCTGATCGGCTCTTGGCCAGCGTACGCGAACGGAAGGTTCGCGTGCGCCGTGGCGGAGACGGGATCGATTTCGTAGCTCTGCACGTGGCGGTCACCCATGCCGACCAAGAACAGCAGGCGAGAGCTCTCGTCGTAGAACGGGTAGTGGATTACGCTGCTCGCTGATGTCTCGATCGTGACTGGGCTGGAAATCGGCTCCACCAAGTTCTTCGGATCCCAGAACAGAATCTGCTTCTCATTGCGTGCGTTGACACCGACAGTCACAATCTTGTCAGCGTCGACCCACGTCACAAACTGCGGCTTGCCACTATCGTGGCCGCAGCCCATTCCCACCAGCGGGTGCTCCTGACGACGCGGGTCGAAGATGCGCACGATCTTGTCTCGACTCGACGTCGCCAGCAAGCTCCCGTCGAAGTTGAAGTCCATGCCCCAAACCATATCCTCCAGCTTGCCGCTGAGCGAGATCTGCTCCTTGCCGTACTCGACGTCCCAGAGACGCAGCGTCAGATCTTGCGCGGTAGAGCACAGCACGTTCGACGCTGTCGGGTGGAACTTGACGCTTCGCAGCGCTTTCGAGTGGCCCTTCAGCGTCTGCACTGGCGTCATCGACGCGCCATCGCCGATAGACCAGATGTGGATCACGGAATCCCCGGCGCCAGTCGCGAGCATCTCGTCCTTGAACGGACTGAAGTCCATGTCCGTGACCGCGTACTTGTGTCCGTTCAGGATCGGCGTCTCAGTTGACGCTCGCCCTGTCGCTGCGAGCGCATTCACCATCACAGGACCGCCGGCTCCCGTGATCGGCACGGCCCAGAACTTCGCGCTCGCCTTGATGATCGGAGACGCAATCGTCGACGACGCGACTGACTTGTCTCCAAAGCTGAAGAGCTCGTTGCGCGTCGCCTGCTTGCCCTTGATATACTTGAGCTGTAACAAAGACAGACACAAGAGAGTGAGTGAGAGAGTGAACAGTTAGTGTGGCGAACGCAGATAAACATAACATGCTTAACATCGCATGCGCCTCACCTTGTGTCCGTACTTCGCGCCAAGTCGCTGAGCTTTGTCGGACAGCTTGTCGGCACTCTCTTCCTCGACACTGCTTCCATCGACATTCGCGAACGACTCAGTAGTCGACGCTGGGGTAGTTGGCGTTGAGACTGCTGGGGTCGCGCTCTGCCACTGCGGAGGCTGAGTCGGGGCCGACACGGCGGCCTTCCACGCCGGTGCTGCTTGCGCTAGCTTTGGAGGAGTCGAGACGGGTGCCGACCAAGCAGTCGTTGACGCTCCCCAGCCACTTGGCACTGCCGGAACTGTAGCTGGAGCCGGTGCTGGTATCGCCGTTGCAGGAGCTGTTGATGGAGCTGTTGATGGAGCTGTTGATGGAGCTGTTGATGGAGCAGAACTCCACGCAGATCCCCACGTCGTGGCAGGTTTGCTTCCGTTGGCCGGTGTTGTTGCCGCTCCTGCAGGCTTCCACTGGGATACTCCAAACACAGCACCGACACCCGAGTCCACTGCAGCCGCGGCGCTCTTGGCACCGCTCGTCGGCGACACCTTTTCCAGAACAGGCTCGGCGTTCGCGCCTCTCTGCCACTCGTCTGCACTCAGCGCCGCCTTGAGCGCTTTCGTGTCGGGGTACAAATCGCTCTGGAACGAGTGGATCGCGTCTTTCCGAGGCACCTGGAAGCTCAGCACGTCGCAGACGCCGCCGTTGCTGGAGCTCAGATTCAGTATGCGAGCGACTTCGCAACTGGCAGTGCCACACGCTTGCTTCGGTAGCATCGCCGCTGCAAACGTCATGTTCGCCAGCACGCTGTGGTCGAGCGCTTGTATCGAGCCCGAGCCGCGACTAAAGTCCACTTCGAAGCTGCGAACGCTGCGATCGCCCTTGCCAAGCAAGTACAGTAGGTTCACGTCGTCGTCGTAGAACGGATACAGCTGGCCGATGCTCGAGTCCAGACGCTGGCGGTGCACGTGCTTCGAGAGATTGCGCGGATCCCAGAGCTTCAGCTCGCGCTCCTGCATGCGGTCGCTGCCTGTCGTGACGAAGTGCTCGAGGCGTCCGCACCATGCGACGCTCGACTGGCGCCGACCAGTGTGCGCCTCAGTTTGCAGCACGGAGCCCTCGGACGACGCGGCGCGCGGGTCCACCAAGCGCACCTGCTTATCAAGAGACGCGGCGAGCAGCATGCTGCCATCGTAGTTCCACGCCAGCGAGCAGAGATTGTCGCCGAGCTCGCCAGGCTCTTTGAACAGCTGGAAACACGCGGATTGCGCTTCAATGTCGCAAATGAGGAGCTCTTTGTGCGCGTAGAACGCTACGACACCCTGCGCCGACGGGTGGAACTTCACGCCGCCGACGCTCGAGCGCGTCTCGCTCGCAAACGCAGTGACTGGCACTTTCAGATCCTCTTCGAGTACTCCGGTGTCGGGCAGTTTCCACACCTACGCCATGAGAAACCAAACACAAATCACGGCTTTCAGTCAATAGGGATGAGCAACGAGGCTTTACAGCAACAACGATACGCACGCGACCAACGCACCTTAACAGTCGCATCCGCGCTTCCCGTCGCGAGCAGGTTGGGATCGAACGGTGAGAACTCGAGCGTGTTGACGCGGTTCTGGTGCGCGCGGATGAGCGGCGGCTGCAAGCTCAAACCAAATAAAAGCGGCTGTCAGTCGTGCCACGCTGTCCCGAGTGCCTACGCAGTGTCGCTACATGCATCGTACCGTAGTAGGCGCGCCTCTGCCCATCTCGCTCAGCAGCTTTACCTGCACCGCGCCGCCGCCTGCACCCACAATATCCGCACAGCATCTCACCATCCTCAGCACACTCGTGTCCACAGTCGCTCGCGTGCGCTACAGACAGCACAGCGCGCCTGCATACGCACCGTCCATCTGGTGCGCGAACGCGAACTTGTCGATCGTGGCCGCGAGCGCATTGCCCTCCACAAGCGCGCTCGTGACCTGCAGTCCGTCGAAGCTCTGCTCGCGCGGCAGCTGCTTGCACTCGATGTTGCGAAACTTGCTGCGAGTACAGAGAGAGAGAGAGAGAGAGAGAGAAAGAGAGAGAGAGAGAGAAAGCGTAGCGGGGGACACACACAGAGCGGTTAAGTACCGATCCACCACACGCACGCAGAGGAGACGCACGCGTGGACGCACCTCGCGTGGAAGGCGAAGCGCGGCGGCATCTCGGGCGTCTCGTCTTCGCTTCTGGTGATTCGCTTGCGAAAGAAAATCCAAAATGACGTTGCAGGCTTCAACAGAAAAATGCGCGGTCGTACTTTATCGAGTGCTGTCACTTCGCACTTTAGTGGGCACCAAATACACACAGGGTTTTGTGCGGCTCAGCAGCAGCAGTTCGTATCGGTGGTCCGGCGACGAAGGCGTCCGACGCGAGAGGTACGAGCATGCGGCGCGGCGGCTGGCGATGCGCGCACGCGGCTCTGCGGCCAGCTCCAGCAGCGCCGATAGCAGCAGCGATGGCAGAACGCACACCAGCAGCTGCATCTCACATCCCAGCTCCATTGCCTTGCGACTCCCTGCGCGCGCGGTGGTTCAGTCGAGCAGCGCACACCGCAGCGGCGCGGCATCCCGCTGCTGCGGCGGCGGCTCTCAGTGAGCGGGCCGGCGACATGGAGCGCGTCGTGCAGCGCCGCATCCGCCACTTACAGACGTCTCCAGCGCCGCCAGCAGCGCAGAAGCAGAAGCAGAAGCAGAAGCAGAAAACGCGCGCGCGCTTGCGCCTCGCGGACCAGAACATGACGGCGCTCGTGACGAAGCGCACGTCGTCACCGGACTTTGTGGCCGCGTGCCGCAAGCTCGCGGTGAAGGACGAGATCAAGATCCTCGCTGGCACGGACCTGCAGGCGTGGAACATCGCGCTGCAGAACCGGCTCGTGCAGGACGACGTGGACGGCGCGCGCGCGCTGCTGGAGCTCATCGGCGGCTTCGACGTCGAGAACACGAACGAGCAGCTCTGGACGGACCTGCTCTTCACGCTCATGCGGCAGCACTCGACGCTCAGCGACGGCAACGAGGTGAAGCGCATCCTAGACGAGCTGCACGCCAAGTGCGGCAAGGAGTTCGTGGCGCAGCTGCTCGTGTCGGTCGTGAACGGCTGCGCGAACATCAAGATGTTCGACCAGGCGCAGTTCCTCGTGCTGTACCACCTGGAGCTCGACTCGCCCGCGCGCATCCCGTCGCGCATCGTGGGCAACCTCGTGTCGGCCATGGCGTCCAAGCGACGCTACGCCGACGTGATCGGGTTCACGACGGACCTATTGAAGCACCCGCGGTACGCAATCGAGGACTTCCAGCAGCAGGGCTTCATCGCACTCTTCCGCAGCTGCACGCTGGCGGGCGAGGCGCCGAACCGGTCGATCGGCTTCTTCCTCAAGTGGTTCCAGGCTAAAGTCGCACAGCTGGAGTCTGCGAATGGCGACAGCGTGAAGCAGTTCCAGGCGCAGCAGTTCGAGAAAGTGTTTGGCGCGGCGATCCAGTGCTGCGTCGAGACCGAGAGTGCCAAGCTGGCGCTGCGCTGCTACGACGCCATGCAGCTCGACAGCCAGGAGATCTCCGACAGCAGCGGGAGCGAACGCAGACTCGTGATCCCAATCGACGAGAACATCTACGTGAACGTGATGAAAGCATGCGTAGCGCAGTCCGACTTTTCGCTCTTCAAGGACGTGTACCGCGCGATGGTGAGCGCCGGCGTGGCGCGCGGTCCGGGCTTCGGCTCGGCGATCCGCTTCTGCAGCACGACGCGCGACGCGCAGTTTCTCGAAGAAGTGCTGGGCGACGCGTTCGCGCTCGAAGACGCGCTCCAAGGCGCGTGGATGCTCGACGTGCCGCAGTACAATGACGCGCTCGGGTGCTTCGCGGGCACGAAAAGCTACGATCTGGCGAAGGATCTCTTCGCGCGCATGCTGCAGAACCCGTTCATCGTGCCGGACCACATCACGATGCTCGAGATCGTCGAGAACCACCGCGACGCGCCGTTCTCGGACGTGTTCAATCTCATGGAGATGTTCCTCGAGTGGGATCTGTGTCCGAATCTGCAGGTGTTCACGTCGCTGCTCGCGACCTGCGCGCGTCGGAGGCTTGTGGGCGACGCCATGGCACTGCTGGATGCCATGAAGGACCAGGGCATCGAGCCGGACGTCAAGACATTCACGGTCATCGCGTTCGTGTACGGCACGCACGCGGACATCGGCGGCATCGTACGCATCCTCAAGACCATGGCGGGGAAGCGCATCGAGACGGACCAGGTGTTCTTCGACTATGTCATGAACGCGCTGCACGGTGCGAGCGGCATCGACGTGTGCTTCTCGCTCTTCCGCGAGATGCGCGAGGCGGACCTCGCAGTCCCCGAGGGGCTCTACGGCTCGCTGGTCGACGTCGGCACGAAAGCCGGGCTCGTTGAGCGCACGCTGCACATCGCGTACAACATGGAGTGCGACGGCTTCACGCTCTCGTCGCCGCGCATGCAGGCGCTCGTGGCGCGCTGCGAGTCGACGACAGAGCTCACGGAGCTGATACGCACCTTCGTGCTGCTGCACCAGGGCTACCAGGACGAGAGCGAGCCGCGGTTCACGGCCGAGGTCTACGAAGACCTCATCGAGCTGCTCGCGCGCTTCTCCAAGAAAGACATGATCCCGAAGATCCGCAAGCTCGCCGAGGACGCCGGTCACGAGCTGCAGCAGTAGCTAGTGTCTCGCTGCCGCAATTGAAATAGACAACACACACACAGTTTACATATTCGCAGACTCCCGTGCACACGCGAAATAGACGACACAAGAGACCACCCGAGTCAAAGTCGCCGTGTATGTCCTTTCGCGAGCACAGCGCGTCTCAGTAGCCTGCCATCGAGAGTGAGCGGCCTCCTTCGGATCGGGCACTCTCATCTCGTCGCTACATTGCTGCTAAACCCCACGATATGCGCGGCTCAGCCCGCTCGAGAATGCGCCTGAGCTGTCGCGCGATGCGGTGCGCGTCGCGCCTCTCGTGCTGTCCACGCCGCTTCTGCTGCGGGTACTCTTGGTGCTGATGCTGGCGCTCCCTCGCTGCTGCTGCTGCTGCTTCTGCCGATCGATCGCGTCCGCCAGTGCCTGGTGCGTGCGGCGCAGCATCGCGCTCTCGAGCTTCTCGTGCTTGGCGCGCTCCGTGGCTCGGAAGCCGTCGGGAGCAGCGTGGTAGACAGTCTTGAACGCCATGTCACACGCAGCGCTCAGGATGCCGTCGACGCAGGCTTTCACGCGCGGCAGCTGGAACTGCGACGTCACCACGTGCACGAGCTCGATGTGCAGGTGGCGCAGCACTGGCGTGAGCAGCACAGTGTTGTCGATCACGCTCGGCTGGCAGATGAGCGAGTAGTGACGCAGGTAGGGTGAGTGAGCATGGCAGACGAGAAAAAAAGGCTGCGTGACCCAATGGAAACCAGTACCACACGCACCGCGGAGCAGTCCATGACGATGTGGTGCGGCGAGATGCCTGCGGCGGCGAGCGCGTTGCGGATCGCCTCGCACTCCAGAACGCCGTCCTTGCACGACTCCTCCGCCATCGGCACCTGCGCATCACAACACAAACACGCGCATGCAGATATCTGTCAGAGAGCACTCGATATGCTGCAAACGACGGTAGCAAGTGATCCCTCACGCACCAGGTAGCAGTGCGAGTTTGCCTGCTGCTCCGCGAATGCCTTTGTGATCTCCCAGTAGAGCTGCGTCGCCGCCTCGATGCGGTTCGCGACGCACGCGTTCACTTCGCCGTGGCGTCTCAGCGGCCCTGCGCCGAGCACGAGGATCACTTGGCTCTCCACAGAGACGCCGTCCGCGTGGTACGCGTCCTCGTCTTCGGGGATCGGATTGAGGTTCGGCGTGACTGCCGGGTGTCGCGGCGCGTGGCGCAGCGGCTGCAGTCCGTCGAACGCGAGTCCCTGTCGGAAGAGGTCGAGCCCCGCTGCAGCGAAGAGCTTGGCGTTGTTTACCACGTGGTTCGCTCCGAAGGGCTTCCTGCCTGCGCGCGTCCTGTTGCCGCGCATCGAGTCCTGCGGCAGCACCGTGCCGAGCATGCGGATGCGCGGCGGTCGCGGCACGGATGGTGGCGGCGGTATCTGCATGGAGGAGCTGCCGGCGCTGGAGCTGCGGAAGGTGTCGTAGCCCTCGTCGCCGCTCTCGTCGTCTTCGAAGGGCGACAGACGCCGCGCCGCGCTGGCGCTGGCCTGCATCTGTGGCGGTGGCGGTGGCATTCGTGTCTTGTTGCAGCTTTGGAGCTGATGGAGCGAACTGCTTCGCGTGCAGGACGCGATAGTCGGGCGCAAGCCACTTCAGAGACGTTGAAGTGACACGAATCGAGCAAAAGGTACTTCAGGCCGTGAAAGGTCGCGGGCGCGTGTGGACGAGCATTGCTGCGATTGAAGCGACCGAAGAGCTCCAACGACACGATGCGCGGCGGCAAAGGCGATGGGGGCGAGCGAGGCAGCATCGACGAGGTGGACCCGTTCTTCATGGCGCTGCTGCGCTCGCGCCAGCGGCGCTTCGTCGAGTGCATCGACGTCTGCACCGAGATCCTGGCGGTGAACCCGTACGACCAGGTTTGTTGCCTGCATTGTGGTCGAGACAGATGCATCTGTCCGATCGCTATTGGCGACTGATGTCTGTGTCGGTGTGTGTATGTGCGCGTTCGCTTGAGTACAGGCTGCGTGGGTGACGAAAACCAAGGCGCTGACGTCGCAGAGCTACATTGACGACTCGGAACTCGAAGAGGACGGCGCGGCGGATCTGCTCATGGACGACAACGTCATGGCGTCGATGCCGCGACCGGGCACGTCGCTCAACCGGCCGAACACGAAAGCGAGCTCGAACGGCGACCCGAGTCTGCGTCCCATGACGTCCACGGGCCGTCCGCTGAGCGGCTTTGCGCGTCCGGGGACGAGCTCGCGTCCTGGCACAGGCAGCATGTCGATCGATCGCGCGCTGCAGGGCAATCGTCCCGGCACCTCGCGACCGCCGACGACGCTCGGCAGACAGGTGCGACTCGGCACGGCGTCCATGCAGGCGGCGGACAACGGCGTGTTCATCGACGTGAACCGCCTGGACTTCAAGCGCTACGCGGCCCGCCCCGCGATCGCCAAGGTGCTGGTGGACTACCTGCTCTACCACGAGCACAACCCGCGCAAGGCGCTCGAGCTCGCGGCCGAGGCGACGGTCGCCGTGGACTACAAGGACTGGTGGTGGAAGGCGCGCTTGGGTAAGTGCTACTACCAGCTCGGACTCTTCCGCGACGCCGAGAAGCAGTTCGAGTCGTCGCTGCGCAGCCAGGACATGGTCATCACGGTTCTCGAGCTCGGCAAGGTATACCTGCGTCTGGACCAGCCCAACACAGCGCTCGACCGGTACGACAAGGCGCGCGACAAGTACCCGGGCGACGTGCACCTGCTCATCGGCAGCGCGCGCGTGCATGACATGCTCAACGATGTGGAGCGCAGCGTGGAGCTCTACAAGGACGTGCTGGCGCTCGACGCGTCCAACATCGAGGCGATCGCATGCCTCGCGTCCAACTTCTTCTACACGGATCACCCGGAGGTGGCACTGCGGTACTACCGCCGCCTGCTGCAGATGGACGTGAGCAACGCCGAGCTCTGGTGCAACATCGGGCTCTGCTGCTTTTACGCGGCGCAGTACGACATGACGCTCTCGTGCTTCGAGCGCGCGCTCGCGATGGCCTCGGACGACACTATGGCCGACATCTGGTACAACGTCGGGCAGGTCGCGATCGGCATCGGCGACCTCGGGCTCGCCTACCAGGCGTTCAAGATCGCCGTCTCGGTCGACAGCAACCACGCCGAGTCGTACAACAACCTTGGTGTGCTCGAGCTGCGCAAGGGCAACCTGGATCAAGCGCGCGCCAACTTCCAGCTCGCCGAGTCGCTCGCGGGCTTCATGTTCGAGCCGAGCTACAACCGCGGTGCGTGCGTCGCGCGTGCTTCCTGCGTTTCCGTTTCGCATATATTTCTTTGGCCGCCAGAGTTCTCATGCTGTGTTTGTCTCAATGTCTCTCTCTTTGTGTGTGATTGAACAGCGCTACTGGCGTACAAAGTGGGCGACTTCCACGACTCATTCACCAAGGTGAACGCGGCGCTGGCGACGTATCCGAGCCACAGCGACTCGCTCGAGCTCAAGAAGCAGCTCCAGCACTTCCTCACGCTCATGTGAGCGAGCACATAGGCATCAGCCACAAGACAGACAACGCAACGCCAAGACAACGCACGCAGTTATCCAAAGAATATTGCAATTCATAGAAAAAAAAGAGAAAAAAGACATGGGCAGGCAGGTGCGACGCACTGAAGAAGAGGGAGAAGCAACGAGCCACAGGGGGAATGCAGACAACTCACGCAGCACCGTCGTCCGTTGTCGCGATCTCCTCCTTCACTGCTGGCTCAGCGAGCACGCCGGCAGCAGGAGCAGCGCTGAGCACGTGGCGACGGCGCGCTCGTTGGCGTTCACGGGCTGTACCAGCTTTCTGGGTGGTTCGCCGTGGCCGCCAGCTTACAAGAAGTAGTCTGGCGTGCGCTTCTTCTCGTTGAATGTGCTGTCGCGCGGTGCAGGGTCGAACTGGATGAACTTGCACGTGTCGTACACCTTGTCCCCGTTGCGGTCGCACATGACCTCGTCGATCTCCATGAGCGCCGCCTGGTTGCCGCAGCGGTAGCAGTAGTTCGGCGCACTGAAGATCGTGACCACGCCGCGGTTGTGCGTCCACTGGTACCCTTCCATGACTAACTGATGCGCGCGCGCGATGAACGTGAGTCCGTTGCTGCGCTTGAACTGCTCCGTGATGTCCTGCCCGAACGTGTAGCCGGCGCCACGCGGCGAGATGCCCCATCCGCAGCGGTCGTCCGGGTCCGACCACACGAGATCGCACATCGGACCCTCGTGCGGCACCTCCTGCACGCGGTCGAGCGCGCGCGCGTGGTCGAGCGTGTCGATGGACGGCGAGAGCCCACCGTGCATGCAGAACACGCGGTTCTCGATCAGCGCGGTCATCGGCAGGTGGTCGAAGAGGTCCGTGAAGTACTTCCACACGTTCGCGTTGCCGTACTTGCGCAGGCACTCATCGTAGAAGCCGTACACCTGCGTGATCTGGCGACTCTCGTGGTTGCCGCGCAGGATCGTGATGCGCTCCGGGTGGCGCACCTTGAGCGCCACGAGCAGCGTCACGCTCTCGAGCGAGTAGTACCCGCGGTCGACGTAGTCGCCCATGAAGAGGTAGTTCGTGTCTGGGCACGCGCCGCCTATTCTGAAGAGCTCCAGCAGGTCGTAGAACTGTCCGTGGATGTCGCCGCACACCGTCACGGGGCACCGCACGGGCTGCACGTTCGACTCGGCAGACAGGATCTCCTTCCCCTTCTGACACAGCTCGTAGATCTCCGTCTCCGTCAGGTTCTCGGCGCGGCGCAGGCGGTCCACCTGCGCGTCCAGCGCGCGCATCTCTCCGCGCGAGTCCATCGTCTGCGTGGCAAGCGGCTGCTCTTGCGCTCGGGCGGTCTCTCTCTCACTGAAGGCGCGTGGCGAAGCGCGTCTCGCTCGCTCTGCCTGCGTGCGTTCTTGGCGATCGAGTTCTGTTCTTCCCCCCTTTTCCTGCGGAGGCAGGGCGACATCGTTTTTGTGGGCGGAGCTCGCTGCTTGCGGTTTCTGCACTAAAGTCGGTGAAGTCACTCTGTAACTGTATGCTGCGATGAAGCATTTAGCGAGTGAGGGATGATGGATTGAGAAAGAGTCATATTAATTCACAGTACGAGAGAGCAGGTCTCCGGAAGAATAGGACACGAGATGTGAAGTGTTGCTCGCACCACTTTGGCGAGGAGTGTTGGCGGTCGGAATGCTTGTAGCGACTTGACGACGCGAAACCAGCAATCATTTTTACAGGGTTATGCAAAAGGGGGGAACTGGCCGGAAATTGATCGCGCGAGAACACTCGGACAAGCGAAGAGGCATCGAGCACCATGGTCACGCGCGGGCGTCCTCGCATCTTGAGCGAGGAGCAGGAGGGATGAGAAGTGAAGGCGCCTCTGAGGGAGAGCGACATGCATTCACACGCAAGCACCTATGAATGGGGCGAGTGGGGATGGTGGGTACGCTGCTGGCTTCAGTTTGACTCGAGCGCCTTCCGCTGTGCTCACCGCTCCGTCAGCTGCACTTCAACGACGCGCGCACGCTACTGCATTCGCAATGAACTCGTCGCAACGCACGCTTTACTCGTCCGAATCGGAGCGAGGAAGCATTCGCGACTCTGTTTTGCTCATTGGCTCCTCCGAGCGATAAGATGCGACTCGTGATCGTCCGGATCGCCTCGAAGCCTCAGAAAGTATCTGATTGAACTGCAGCAGCAGCAGCAGTCTCACACGTGCGAGCTTAAAATTACCTGCACTTGCCTGCTGCCTGCTGCTAGAAACACCCGCCAAGCTCCCGGCTCGAGAGCTATTTCCAGCACGCAACAGCCACCTGCCCAGCTCCACCTCGAGAACTAATGCACCAGCACTTTCATTTTGCGAGACGGAAACGACTGCGACGCACAGCCGTCTTCCCCCTCCGTCGGTCAGTCGCCCGTCCATCGCCTGCGAATCGAAACACCACCACCGCCAGCCAAAACCAGCAGCAGCAGCATCAGCATCAGCAGCATGTCGAGCGGCCGGAAAGCGCAGTACGCGCCAAAGCGCGAGCAGGACAGCTTCGAGGAGCTCTCGGGCAAGCTCACGGCGGACCTGCGCAACCACGTGCGCTTCATGGTGCGGTGCGCACGACTTGACGCAGAGACACCGCGAAAGACGATTGACTGACACTTGTACACGCGCACGTGACTTGCAGGCGGACTACCCCGTACTCTCGGACGACTGGAACAAGATGGCGGAGCAGATCGGCCGCATCGGCGACATCACGGAAATGGTGACCCATTTTGCGACCCTGTGGTTCCACAGCCGCATCGCCAGTCCACGCTCCTCGAATGCTGATAGTATGTGTTTTGTGTGGCGAGCAGGAACGATCGCTGCCGAAGCAGCAGGACGCGACGCTCTGGGAGTGCGAGGAGATCGCGCTGAGGTGCGCGGCTCGCATTCCGCCATGTAATGCCAAATCCCCCACTTCGCTGACCGAGTTGTGATGATGTGGCTTCTCCGTCGCTGGCTGAGACAGATACCTCCTGGAAGACGGCAAGCTGAACTTGTGAGTAGAGGTCATCCCAACGAGGATAGCTGGAGTGTACGCTCAGATACCTCACCACTTGTGTGGTTCCTGCATCTAGGTGTCTGCGCAACCTGGTCGACTACAACGACTACCTCAAGCGCATGGTCGAGCGCGGACCAGTGAAGGTGCGAGATCGTGAAGTCAGCCGAGTGGTGTGGACGATCTGTGAGCTCATGTGTCTTGGTTCTTGCACTGGTGGTTGCAATCTCAGGACTCCACGATGGAGACCATGCAGAAGTTCGAGCGAGGGATGGGGCTGACGCTCAAGAACGCGTGGCTACACGCCGAGGCTGTCCAGGTGCGCTTGCTGCGACCAGCATTGTCACGCTGAGTCTGATTGATTCGCTGACCCATGATGTGCTTCCTTCTCTGTCTCAACACAGACGACCGACATCCCGCTCCTGATCGAGTACATCCACAGCATCTTCAGCTACTGCCTCGAGAACCCGAATGTGAGTCGTGACGCTAAGCATTTGCTAATGAGAGAGACAGAGCGACGACGCTAATGGGTGAGCTCTATTGAACGCAGTACTTGGCGGGGAAGAAGATGGACAACTGCCAGGAGATCACGGTGATCCACTTCCTCCTGGGCTTGTGCAAGCAGCTCGACGCGATCGACGAATCCAGGTACACAGCACTCTTACCAGTGTGTGCATTCGACTGCTCGCTCACTTCAGCTACGGCTATTGTCGTGTCTCTTCCATACCCAGGATCATGCCGCTGATCATGGAGAAGCGCATCTTCTCTCTGCTGGCGATGCACCTCAGCATGAACATCCACCTGCTCAGTGTAAGTCCTGATAGCCAAGTAAGTGATTGGCTTCGTGCGCGGGCTGTGTCTCTTTCTGCGTGCACCAAGCCCTTTTCTATCGCGAGGCAACTGACGTGACGGTCGCTGGTATCTCTCTCTCTCTCTCTCTCTCTCTCATTTTGTTGTTCAGTCAGCGGATCTCTCGGTCGGCGTCGAGGCGCTCTCGCTGCTCTGCGCCACCGAGGACTTCCAGTCCCACTCGGTGCGAATACAGCCCTTTGTCTTTGTATTTTTGGGTATTTATGGCTATTCCTCACTGTGTTCTGTGCCCGTGCCGAATCCTAGGATCGCTACGTGGACTCGCGCGAGACTGAGGCGGCGCTGCTCACGCTTAGAGGTATTGCAGATGCGCATTGAGCTCATGCACTTCGAACTGCTTTCTAACCGAGTCCTGTGCCGTGTGATACACAGACGAGTACCTGGAGGACGTGACGGAGGACCCGGACGTGCGCAAGCGCCTGCGTCCGCTCTTGGACGTCATCCGCCGCATCAAGCACCGAAAGTAGCCATCGCGGGCGGGCTTCGAACCAAGCAGCATTGAAGCCAGCTTGGGTTCAGAATGGGTGGGCCACATCGAGCTCGGACACTTTTTATCGACAATATAATGTACATCACCTCGAGTTTGCTCCTTTGTGCTGCGTTGGCGTAGCGTGGGCCACACGAGAGCAGGACGCACCAAACCGAGCTTGTGTCTCGCAATTTGACGCGCGAGAAGAAGCCCGAGAAAGCACGGAGGAGAGGTCGCGAGGCGCGACGACTGCCGTCCGCTGTCGCCCGACGACCGACAGACCGACAGAGGGGCCGAGCGACAACCGAGAGAGAGAAGGAGAGGCGGTCATGGGCGTGCACGACCCGACGATCTACACGCTGCTGCTCACGGGCATGTGCCTGGCGCTGCTGCTGTTCATCCTCACGCGGCTGCTGGCGTCGCTGCGCAACAAGAACAAGCTGCTGTCGTGGTCCACGTGCTTCCACGTGCTTTGCCTGCTCTGGACCGTTGTGCGCTCGGCGTACTGGATCCTGCTGCAGACACGCGAGAAGATCTCGTACCTGCAGCTCTACCTGCTCTACTGGTTCCCGACGCCGATCCAGTTCGCCAACTTCTCGCTGCTCGTGCTCTTCTACATCCAGGTCATCACGGGCAAGCGCTGGCAGACCAAGTGGCGCGCCATCTGCCTGCCGCTCTACTTCTTCATGACCATGTCCATGGCCACGTTCACCGCGGTCTGGGCCTTCAACTCGTCCAACGACATCTCGAACGCGCTCGAGTACGGCGACGAGTACGACCAGGAGTTCTACAAGGTCTCGGACGTCAGCGTGCAGCTCGCGTACTCGGCCGTCTCGTTCTTCCTGCTCAGCGGTCTCTTCGGCTTCTTCGGCTGGAAAATGGCCAACGTGCGTCTGTCTGAAGCGCGATAGTGGTGGGTTCATCCCGTTAGATAGGAGGGCTCACGTCGCTATCTACTGCTTTGTGTGAACAGGTCGAGAGCTGGAAGCGAAGGCGCATGCTGATCTCCAAGCCTCGGGTACGAGTTCTCGCTTGGTGCTGGCTGTCACATGTTGTAACCGACAGTCGAGTCTAACAAGCGTTCGTCTGACATGCGAATCTCGGCACCCTATCTCCATGCAACCACGACAACAGAGCCTGACGATCATCAACTTCCTGCTGTTCCTGATCTTCTTCACGCGCTCGGTGCGCGACCTCGCGACGTCGCAGAACTGGCTGCTGAGCATTTGGAACCCGCTGGACATGACGGGTCGCGTCACAACGTTCGCGTACTTTGTCTTCTTCTGCTTCTGGGAGTTCCTGCCGACCGTGCTGCTGCTCTGTCTGATCACGACCAAAGCCGGCGGCGTCGGAGGTACCGTTGCATTAAATCTCTCTCTCTCTCTCTTTCTCTCTCTGCATCTATTCAGGTGAGCTCTTGGCTCTGGCTTCGCAGTGACTGACCCCCCAAGTGCATGCGCTCTGTGACTATACAGCTCCGCGCCACGGCTCGTCGCATGGACAGAAGCTGCCGGACTTTGGGATCTTCCACATCATCAACTCGGGCGGCGACAAGGGCGAGGGCAAGCTGCTCGCGAGTCCCATGAACAGCTCGTACGGCACGGCGTCGTCTGCGACTGCGGCTGACGCACCCGGACGGCCGCGCTGGACCCACGGCGGGGACCTCTTCCAGGATCCGCTGCGGTACGACTCGGACGACGGCGCCGGTCCATCCCCGCGGCAGCAGTTCCCCGACAGCTTCAACAGCGACGCGAGCAGCGCCACCATGGGCACGTCCTACGAGCGGCGGTCGTCCATGACGTCGGCGCTCGCGCCGGTGTAGAAAGAGAAAGCGGTGTTGGAAAACGACGCTGTCTGCCTGAAGGTGTTAGTGGTGGTTTGATGATAAATAGGCTGTAGATGTGGACGGATGCGGTGTCTCCCACAGGTGGACGGACACCTCCGAGAGAACGCGTGGCGGCAAGGCGATGACTTTTTAAGAGTGCACTCGAGTGGAAAGTGCCAGTTGCTGCGCCAATGGAATAGAGAACTCAAGCTCAAGGCGTTGCGCAGTGTGTCATCAGTGGTTCCATCGAGAATATCGACTGCGTGTGTGTCTATCAAAAAATGCCAGGCGAGCCCTCACTGGTTGCGTTTGCGAGTCGTTGACGGCGGCGCGCTCGGCACGATGGGCAGTCCACTCAGCGACATGCTCACGCTCGTGGGTCCGCTGCCTTCCCGTCCGCCGCCTCGGTGAGCCCCGTACCCGCCGCTGCTGCCTCGACGGATCGTCGGCGACACGGGCTCCGTGGCGAAGTACACGCCGCCGTGCTGGTTCAGACTCGCATCTGGTCGCTCGAACGCCTCCGTGTCCTCGTTGTCTTCGGCTTCATAGTAGTTTCTCCCGATGCCACCTCCGTTATGCCCATCTAGCGACGCTCTTGATGACGACGAAGACGGAGACTCCTCAGCCTCAGCCGCGTAGCTCTGCATGCCGTTGATCTTGGCGAACACGAGGCGCAGCACGCGCTCGCGCTCGTCCCACGTGAGCTGGCGCAGATCCACTTTCTCGCTGAAGTGGCGCGCTCTGTCAGTGGCAGCAGCAGCAGCAGCAGCAGCCGATGGCGATGGTCCGTCTTTCGGACTCTGCAGCTTCGGGAACCGCAGACTCGCTGCGGCGGCGCGCATGCCCTGCGACTTCTTCATCTCCATGTGGTACCGCTCGACCTCCAGGTCGTGCTGCCGCTTGCGCTCGCTTTGGATCTCGCGCCTCACGTGCTCGAGCGCGTCGATGAAGAACTGCTCGACGTCCGTGCGCTGGTCCAGGATCGTCTGCGCGAGCCGCCGCAGATTGCGCAGCTCCTTGTTCTTCAGGCGCAGTAGCCGCCGTAGCCCGTCGACGTCGAGCGCCATCTCCTCGAGCTCGCGGCCGTTCTTCGACACCTCGACGTACTTCTCGCGCTCGATGGCCGCGAGGCTCTCACTCATCTTCTTCTCGAGATCCTTGATCGTCGCGCGCAGCTGCTTGATCTCGCGCGCCTGCCGCTGCGCCTGGCTCGCGTATTCGTCCTCCTTGGCTGTGGAGATCTGCAGCTCCATGTAGTACTTCTTGGCGCGCGCCTCAAAGTCCTGCTTCTCGCGCTGGAGCTCCTCCGTCATCTGTAACTGGAAGCGCAGCTCCTCGCCCATGCGCCGGTTGTCCGTCACGATCTTGCGTGTGTCGGCGTCGAGTCCGTTGCGCGCGTCCTCTTTCGCCTGCTGCTTGACGATCTCAATGCGCTTCTCGTGCTCCTTCTGCAGCCGCGCCTTCTCTTCGAGGAACTTGCGCTCGAGGTCGCGCACGTGGTCGTGCGCCTGTTCTTTCTCCGTCGTCAGCTGGGTCTCCAGGTCCGTCATCTTGTTCTGCACGGTCTCCTTCATGTCCCTGAACATCTCGAGCTGGTTGAGCTCTTCTTTGAGGAAGAAGAGCTGCTCCGTGAACCCTTCCTCCTTCGACGAGAAGCTCTGGTGCATTTGCTGGTACTCGGACTCCTTGAGCCCCAGCGTCGCCTCGAGCTCGAGCGCATGGCTGAGCTTGGCACCCGCGAGCTCCTCTGTGAGCTTCGTGATCTGCTTGTCGCGCGTCTGGATCTCCTTCTGGAAGTACGACACGAACTCGTGCGTCTCCTGCTCGCGCTTCTCGTGGCGCGCGCGCAGCGTCTCGTTTTCATCCTGCAGGTGGGTCATGCGCGCATTCAGGAACTCGATCTTCTGCAGATCCACCTGCCGGTTGAAGAGCTCTTTCGCGGTGATAGCCGCCGCGTCTTCCGCCTTCTCTCTGTGCGTCGCGTCTGCAGCAACATTCTCTCCAGCGCTCTTGGCGTCCGCAGTCTCCATGTCGCTCCACGAATGCTCGCTATTAAATGCACACACGGTCACACATCGATCGAGCACACACCGCAGACGACAGCGACGACGACAGCGACGACGATAAGGTTGTCCATTTGGAGAGCAGACTGTAAATAGCCTGCTCTCCAAATCTCCAAATCAGTCGGCCAGTTTCGCACCTCTTGCAGCCAGTCAGTCTGCCGTGTCGATGTGCAAAATGGAGAACTCGCACCAACGCAACCCAGTCCACACTCGTGAATGCCACCGAGCGTCTGGCGTCTATTTGGCGGAGATGGACAGCGAAAGAGCCTGTCGGTAGCCTCCTCCTCCTCCTTCTCTAAATGCCCTTATTGTACGTGACGACCGCGACGCGCTCGCCGTCCTGCTTCCGCTTCGCGTGGGCGAACTGCGGCTCGAGGTACTCGACGTGCACCTGCGCCGTCTGGCGGAAGAGCCCGAACGTCACGGGAACGGAGAACTGGATCGCCGTGCCCACGAGTCCGAGCAGCAGCGGCACGCGCAGCCACGGGTTGCGCATCAGCAGCGGCTTCGCCTCGAGCCTGCGCATGACGAGCGGCGGCACGATGAGGATCGGCGCGGCGGCGAAGATGCGGCCCGCGATGCAGGACGCGACCGCGAGCGCGCCGGCGCGCTTGCTCTTGCCCACGCAGTCGCCGTTCTCGTCGTAGACGTTCACGCCCTTGAGGTACTCGCTCTGGCGCATCACCGCGAGGTTGAGCAGGTCGGCGGTGGCGACGGCCGCGAACGGACCCATGCGCGCGACAATCGGTTGCCACGCGGCGTTCTGCATCGTCCTCGCCCAGCGCCGGATGCCCAGCGACGCGGCGACCGAGCTCGCGGTCGCGCCGACGTACGCCACGAGGCGCTGCTCGGCCGTGTCCTCGTTCGACGCGTTGCGGTTCGCGTAGTAGTGCAGCGCGTTATACGTCTGGTTGAGCCACTGCGCGAAGATCGTCTGGCGTGTCGTCGACGCGAGGATCATGCCGCAGTCCACGACCACGTTCATCGGCACGATCATCGATACGCGCAGCGGCGTGAACACCGGCTCGCCTGTGCATTCACGTGCGGAGAGACATGCAGACCGTCAATAGCCGCCTCGTAGGTGAACGACGCAGCGTGGCGCAGTCTACCAGTGTCGGGGTGGACGATCGCGCGCTTGATCTTGAGTGCGTGCTCGTACGCGTCGGCGCTTACCTGAGCTCCCGCGCCTGAGCAGCAACACAGCGGTACACATTACTCTGTCAGCACACACACACACACACACTCAACAGCGCTCACAGTTCATCATGACGCGCAGATACCTTTGGCGTCCACAAGCGCGAGCGCGTCTCGCAGCGCGTGGTCCGTCGTGAGCGCCGTGCGGAAGTCGAGCATGTGGAAGGTCTTGTACACGCGGCCAAAGTACGTCGCCTCGTCCGGATCCGCGAGCTTGATGTGTGCCTCCGGGCCGCTATTGTCGCCGCCTCCGCCACCCACAGCCATGGCCGTCTCTCTCTCTCGCTCTCTCGCTCTCTCGACGTCTCTCGACGTCTCTCGAAGCGCTCTCTTTAGCGAGTGAGCTGCTGCTGGCTCCCCATGCTCTTCCCACGATGATGATGTGTCCATTTTGGGCAGTTGCGCAATTCTGATGCATGCACCGTTTGGACTCGCTAAGTAGATGCAGGCAATGTACCGCTGACACCTGCTAAACTTGTGCAATGACGACCGCCTGATCTGGTACCAAATTAGATATCATTTGATGGCGGAGACTGCACGAAGATACTTGCTTGCTCGATCGTCTTCCAACGAGAGACGCCATTCTCTCCTCGTGCCCCAATCTCAATTCTACTCTCTCTCTCTCTCTCTCTCTACAACATGCAATACTACTATCGTGTGATCGGCTTCTCCTTCTCCTGTCGCTCTCTACTCAGCCTTGCTCTTCTTGCTGCTTCCCTTCGTTGTGGATGGAGCCCCCGCCACCGCCTTCTTGGACGGCGAGAGCAGGTAGCGCTCGATGAAAAACTTGAGGAAAAGCGCAAAGTAGCTCGAGTACATAATGATACCCCACTTGAGGTTCTCGCGGTCCACGGCGCAGTCCACGCCCGAGTGGATGTAGTACGTCGCGAGCGAGCACACGGCGATGCCGACCACCATCTGCACCATACAACCAAAGGACATGGGAGCTCGAGTAGTTAGGACACATCGCATGGATCCCACTCGGACGCCCTGGTAAACAGCTGCAGCAGCGTACCTGGCTCAGCTGGAAAACCGTGACAGCGAGCGCCCATCGCGGACGGTAGCCCAGCGCCGTGAGGAAGTAGTAAAAGTACATGATCGCGTGCACCGTGTAGTTCATCGCGACAAAGTAGATGCCACTGCAAAGAAGTCACGACACAAAGCAACGGTGAGGAAGCTGGTGTCGCCAGAGCGAACAACAATGGCAATTTGAGTGATGCAAGGCAGCTGGCATACCTGGCGGTGAGCGTGGCGAACGCGTGCCAGCAGAAGAGCAAGACCGTGATGTGGTGGTACCAGTGCAGGAAGATCAGTGGCTTCTTGCGGAGCACAATGAACAGCGTGTCAATGAGCTCTGGCACCTGCAACATTAGCACACCAACACACACACAAATAGGAAAAAGGCAATGAGTGAGTGGCGTTGCCCAAATGCCCCTTGCTGCAGTTGCAAGGCTGCACATGCAAGGCTGCAACGATCCGAACCTTGGAGAAGATGAAGAGCGTGACCCAGAGACCGACCGGTCCCTGGCCGTAGTGCGGCGTCGGGGGCGTGCACACCGAGTTGTACACGCCGCGGCGGTAGATCGTGTTGAGCAGGAACGGCACCGTGCGGACGCAGCCGATGAAGCTGAAGCTCGCGAGGAACAGGTTCCAGAGCGCCAGCGGACTGTTTGCATTCACGTGTACATCAAAAGAACGAAGTGTCAGCACCCATCTCGCCATTTCACAACAAATCCCAACCGCCGCATCCTCACGCACATGCGCAGGTCGAAGGGCTTGCGATCCTTCATGAGCCAGCGGCCGCCGAAGCACATGACGGCGTAGCACGCGCAGAGGACCACGGCGTGGCCCATGGACTCCCAGCAGAAGTCCGACTGCCACGTCATTTTCTGCTCATGCGCACGAGTGCATATTCGTCAGTCGCTGCTTTGGTATTTATACACGAGTCCATATCCAGCGTGTCGCATGCGCATCACAGCGCAGCGCTGCGTGCATGTGCGCAAGGCTAGACTCGCACAAACAAGTACAGCAGCAGACGCACGCACCCATTGGTTCTCCCACTCGAACGGGTAGAGGAAGGAGAGCGCAGGGATCTCCTCCATGAGGCGCGGCGTTTGCGTCGGTGCGGCCATCGTCCTTCTGTCGGCTTCTGCTGGGTGCTGGGCGGCGGATTGGCGAATGAAGCGGACGCGGCGCGGAGCGGAAGCGGCGCAGAGGGTTCCGACGTGCTTTGCTGCTTTTCTGCTTTTCTGGGAGAGCCGAGTCGAGCCGAGCTGACGGACCCCTTGGCTCGCTTGTGTCCTGTGTCCCTTTGAGCGTCTGTGAGCTGGCTCACTCTTTCGCGCGATCTCCTCACAGTTGCACTGCGGCCAAAACTTCGTCCGCAGAGAAAGAGAGCGCGGGGCACCGACTGGTTGGTGGCGCCAATCGCATAAAGCGTGCGCGCTTCGGGAAGCGCCGTCATCCTGCGCGCAAGCGGGATTGTGACAGAGCGCGAGTGGCTTCCTCGCTTCGATCCCTCAATCCCTCGATCCCTCGTTCGCTCGTTCGAAAGAGCGCTAGCGAGAGCGCGCGCACGTGAGGATTCTGCTCCCATGTTGGGAGAGCGACCGACAGCAGCGGACCGCGGCAAGAGAGCGGCCAGTTGCATGAAAAGATGACGCCAAGATTGAGTGTGTGCGACATTACTCGACCCGCTAGCGCCACCGATCGAGTCACCACTGTGGTATGATTTTTGTGGGTTTGCTGGCTCTCTTTGGATGCTTTTCGCAAGGACTGAATGGGCGCGTTGCGATTGGCTGGAACTCCGTCAATAGCCCATCTTCATGCGAGGTCCACATTCTTTGGACCAAAACGCAAAAAAGCAAAACAGGAGCGATACGAACGAACGAGCGTGCACCTGGAGTCATCGTCAGCTCTCGACACGCTTTTCCGCTGGCGCTGCAGCCGCCTCGCAAGCGCAGGCTTTCGCGGCATCAGGCTGGGATTGCTGTCTACAAACTCGACTCGCTGCGTCCTGGCTTCCCCGCTCTCGCCACGCTGCACAGTGTATCAAATACGATCGCATCAGGAAAGAGAGGTACACCATTGTCTCGGGCCTCACGTTACTGATTTCTGGAAACATTTTTGACGCCACACATCATATTGCATCTCTAATGGCAGGCTACCAATTTGGAGAGAAACATGGTGCGAAGCGTCGCGAAACGACTTTTGTGCTGAGCAGTTCTTCGTTCGCGAGGCAATGAGCCGACTTGAAGAGACGAGAGAGGATGGACGAGCGGCGCTCTGTCGTGGCGCTACTGCTGCTGATAATGCTGCTGCTGGTGCAGCTCTCGCATGCGCAGGTGGACCGGCTTGCGTCTAGGGTCCTTCGTGGTCGTACACAGCCGCAGCCTCTCACTCTGTTCCCCTTTGAGTATCCTGCCTTCAGCTCACGCTCCCAAAGGTCAAGCCCGTGCAGCTCGGTACGTGCGTCGCGCTGTCTGGTTCACGCACGTATCGCACTCGATCGACTGAGTATTTGAGATCCGCAGGATGCCAGACGCAGCACGTGGAGCAGTGTCGCACGGGTTGCGCCGCGCAGTACCAGGACCCGCGGCGGTTCCTGTGCCCGTGCTACAGCAAGCTCTCGCAGTGCCTCGTGACTATTGGCTGCTCCATGAAGCAGAAGGTCGATATCTTCGCCTTCTGCACGCGCAAGGGCTACTGCAAGGACGGCTACTGCGCCTTCCGCGCCGGCGACCTCACGCCGCGCATCGACACGCGGCCCGAGGTCTTCGAGCTCACGTCCGTCGCCACGCCCGGCGTGCCGTGTGTGGACAACTGCTGTCCGAGCCAGAGCGGCTGCGCGCAGAACGCGTCGCTGATGAGCGTGCGCGCTGCCGGCCGCACCTACCGCCGAGAGGAGATGAATCTGCCGCCGAGACAGTGCGTTCTCCTTCTTGTTGCAGTGGTTGTTGTAGCATGGCTGTGCGTGGATGCTGCTTGTATTGATGTGGCTGGCTGTGAACGGGCAGGGGCGATCCGCGCGTGGGCGTCAACCAGGACTACGACCGGATGCCGTACAGCATTCCGCTCGCCAACCTGCCGTAGTGGGCTGCGTGGTGGGATACAGCACTGGTAGCGAGTGGATGGAGGGGCTACTAGAGTGCTGATCATATGCATCGACACGATCGGATTCGCTGTACACGATGTGCTGACTCCGTGTCACGACTGCACACGACACTCGAACGAGAGAACGGCGGCTGGAACGAGTTGGGCGTTGCTGTTGGATCTGGCGAGCTTTTTGTATCCCTCGAGCGATCAAGAGGCAGGGTGTCGCTTTAAGATCGAGGGAATGCTAACTTGACGCTGAAACCTGCGGAGTGCCGTTGCCGCCATCACCGTCATGTCTTTGCTATCTTGCCACCTCGCATGCGTTAGCTAAATGGAGACGGGTGGACTTCCGCAGCGAGCCGTTAAATGCATGCAGCGGAGGACCTACCTTGAAACCCTCAACTCGACTCGTGCCGCGAGAAGGATCGCACGTGCTCTTGAGATCCCCCCAACTGCTCTCGCGTCTCGCGTGGTCCTCGAGTGCGTTGTCGAGGCTAAGGATAGGAAGAAGCGCGTTCTCCTGCCAACCCCTCGCTGCCCAGGACTTCTTTTTCGAGCAATGCTGCAGAGAAAGCCAAGTCATTCGCCATCTCGCCTCCTCAAGCACAATTGCTACCCTCCTCCGTCTCAGAGCTCCAGTTTCCTACCAAGCGATGTCGTTTGAGCCAGTGCACCCGCAAGCTAACCAGAACAGTGTCGCCGCCGCCAGTCACGCAGGGATGAGCCACGGCACGACGCTGCTCAAGATCCGACTGCTCACGAACGAGAAGATCGTGGCCGAGTTCGTCGAGAAGCCCACGGGAGGCTGTATCTGGACCGCCGGCTTTGTGCGCCACGTGCAGCTCACGACCCACCGCGTGAACTACTCCGAGACGTACAAGAAGAACTGCTGCTGAATCACGCCGCCGTCGCTGCGCCAGGTGTTCCTCAAGGACATCAGCGAGGTCGCGGTGGACAACTACCGCCGCGTGGACGAGAGCTAGGCCAAGAAGCTGCTCAACGTTATCTTGCGCGTCATCTTCCCGATCGCCGGAGCGGCGCTGGTCATCTACACGAAGGTTGTCTACCTAAACTCTAACAACGAGACCTTGTGCATCGGTATCGGTGGCGCGCTGATCACGATCGGCATCCTGGCGATTATACTGAGCTTGTGTCGGAAGAAAGCGCCCCAGATCATCTTTGGCACGCGCTGCCCGCAGCTGCCGGCGTTCGCCATCACGCTCACAAACGCCTCGGACCGCACCAAGCTGCTTGAGGAAGCCAGCGCGCTGATCGCCAAGCACCAGTAGGAGGGAGCCACCGAGGCTCAGTCATTCCTTCTCCCATCACTAAAACAGCAAACGAACCATTGAGAGCTGTGCGCCACTTACGAGTCGCTGTTGTGGACGTTCAGCTGTCCGCCTTCTTTGAAGAATTGTTTCAAAACCCAAGGAGGTTGTCAAGCAGGCTTGATGAGATGTCCATTTGCCTTTGCGGCTCGATCTCGTGAGCTGGACACCTCCTCCCGAACAGGAAGACATCGGATGTGGGATGGTGGGCGACGCGAAGTTGCAAACGATCGCCATAACCTCTCGCATGGGACGACACAAAAACCGAATTGGATGTCGCCTACGATCCCACTCACCTGCCATTTTCTGGCAGTACCACACCAGCTCGACCAAGCACTCTCTTTGGAGAACGTCGGCACCGCTGGTCCGCTGCAGCCTTGCGAAAAAGGGAATCTCCACGCTCCAAGACTTTCTCACACCCGACCACCAGTGGCCGACCCTGGATGTGTTTGCTGCAACAGTGTACTGCGCCACAGATCTTCCGACCCCGCAGAGCCGCAACATCGCGTTCCTGTACGACCAGCTGACGCAAATCTTCAACCGACTGTTCCCGCGAGGAATGGACTCAACTCTCATCGAGACACCGCACACCCAGCTCCGACCGCTGTGGCCGTGGCGCGTGTCAACGCCGTTCAAGACGCACTGGTTTCCGAAGATCCCATCGAAGACAC
>JAADWH010000129.1:0-43521 GCA_023335995.1 Globisporangium nagaii
CTGCAGACGACACCGAGCTCGGCAAATCACTCGCTCAACCTCCTTGGGTATGCATGTGTAGATTAGTATGACTGGGTAGGTGGCGGCGGTGTGAATGCAGGACCATGCCGGCTTGGAGGGAGCTGTGCGGAAAGCGAGAGAGTTTGCTTGGGGGCGGTCTCGCGCCCCCGACCTTGCACGAGGTCTCTCAGACCTCCGTCCAGCTGCTAACTTGGTGTTTGTATGTGATAGATTTATCAAGTGAAGCAGCACGATGCCTGCTTCTGCAATGCGATTGGCAGCTGGAGCAGGGTAGGTTTGTGTAACCTTGCCCTTACTCGTTTCGCGTTGCCTCGTTGGCGGAAATGCTGGCTAGGGCTCGCGGCACACACTACTCACTTGGTTTTTGTATGAAACAATGGATTTTGAGATCCGAGTTTTCAAAATCCACTGATCATACAAAAACCAAGTGACTTGGTTTGGTGTAAAGACAGTCTTTTTTATTAAAATAAGCATTTTATGTTTAGGTGACATTCTGTCAAAAATGGCTCTTTAAGTTGATCAAGATCAAATCGCCAAACCCTCGCTTTTCTTGTATGTTTGCGTCAACTGTCCACAAAACTCCCAAACTGGGTCAAAAAATGTCCGTTCGGATCTTTCGGGACAGAAGCCGTCCCGAATGACCAAACGCACCTAATTTTTCTGAGTCCAGTGTCAGAAATATTGTCAGAAATTCTCAGACGAGCACATTCTGAGCAATTTCGCACCACCAATCCAATGTGCGCAAAATGCATCTCGACGCCAAGTCTCCGCGAGCTCGAGCTGCGGCCCTCCTGTGGAAGCATCCAGCAGGCAAGAAACCGGCGAAGGAGTCGAAGCTGCTACGCGCAATGCGTTGCTGCATCAGCACGACAAGTCTGCAGTCCTCTGCCAGCACCAGCACCAGCACCAGCATCAGTGAAGCCAGCTGCTGGTGCGGCGGTTATGGTTGCCTCTGCTGCAGCAGGTTCCTGGTGCGGCTCGCTCACACTACAGACGCTTGAAGGTGCGATATGCTTTGCACCTATCTATTCGTCTATCGCCGTGGTGGACATTAGGGCATGGCCGGCTAATGACTCGTTGCTGACTGTTGATCCTGTGCCTGTTAGCTGTGTGTAGTGAGTGAGTGAGTCGAGCGCTAGCTGCAATAGTTTGCAGACGTGTTCAAGCATCAACATGGTTCTAGCCCAGACGCGTTTCAAGCGAGATCAGCGGGGGAAGGGCGTCAACATACTGGTACGAGCGCTCTTCGAACGTGAGGTGGTGCTGAGAGTCGTGCCGTATTCTGGTGAAGGGAAGCTGCTAACGTGCTCAGCACTTTTTCCTGCTGGTATGCTGGCAGATGCGCGGAGCGGGCTGTCTCTGTCGGTTCTTTCGAGGCAAAAAAGAATGCTGCCTCGAGAGCGACGACACAAGCAGGCAATGCAGCAGAGCTCTCCGATTGCAGCCACTCGAGAAAAGTCGCCGGCAAGACCGCAAAAGCGTTTCACGAGCCTGCTGCTGCGACCATATCCATCCACAAGAGAGCTCGTCTGGTCGGGAATCTGCTCGGGAAGCACGACACGCGGTCAGCAAAATGCCTCCAAGAGTCCGAGAGTCCAAGATGATGCTGCTGCTGGAAACAGCGAGCGATCAGTGTCTCCTGCTGCTGAAGCGGGAAAATAGAATCACCGAGCCCTCCCCCTCTTTTTGGCAGCAGGATGTCTCGCGCTGAGAGTTCTCGCAGACTCTCCGCGACAGCGACAGGCGTGAACATTGCACTGACTCTTGGTGCTGTGTGTGGAGAATACGAAATGGCACCGCTCTGTTCGTTCCCATATGACCAGACGAGTTTGCGTCGGTGCCTTTCGATTGAGAAGGATCTGCTCTCTCCAAACTCAAAACGAGGAGCAAGGCAGCTCTGACAAACTGACATGCTCGACGGATGGCATCAGAGAAAGCTGGCGTTGCTCCACGCTGCACGCTGCAATAGCGAAGAGCGCCACTTGCCCACAATGCAATCTGCCAGTGACAGCGAGCGACGAGATGGACGCAGTGAACGTTTCAAGCGCGCGAAACCGCCGAGGCTGCCGTTTCGGATTCTGGTCGGGATGAGTCAGGGTGGGCATCTGGTCCTCTCAAGTCCATTCTGACTCATCGAGGTGTAACCGTTCGCCTCCTCTCCCAACGCCGTTTCTCATTGCGACTCACTGAGGAGACCAGAGAGAGTGAGAGGAAGCTGAGCTCGGATCGATTGCGATCGAAGACGCGACGAGCATATGCGTTTCGAATGTCCGCGGGACCTCGCGTGCGTGTTGAGGGTATCCGATATAATGCAGCGCGTTTGTAGCCATGGATACACCATTTTCCCACCTTTGCCGCCGCATTTGAGCGATTCGAGCATTGGACGAGAGGGAAAAAAATGCCTGCTGCTTTCCAGCTCTCGGTTGCGCTGACGCAGACGCACTTCAGGATGCGCACGCCACGCCAGCGGAGAATGGATGAAGCGAGCTCGCTTTTCAGCAACGCCAGCGCCAGCGGGCTGCGAGAGCGAGGGGCAGGGTTAAAAATCGCTGTCGGCAAGCCAGGAGCCGCAGAAAGGAGCAGGGTTAGCGCGGCTGACGATTGCTCGCAGCTCTTTTCGAGTGGCTCCGAGCTTCTTCCGCCTGTCTGGGTGGAGAGCAGAGAAGCGTTTGTGTATGTGGCTGACGAGGATGTGCTCCGATGAAGTGACAGTGGAGTTTGCGATCGACTTTTACCGGAACTGCCAGCTTCATCGAGAAAACGGTGCGCGGCTTGCTAGCAGTGCGTGGATAGACGAGACTCGGTTCCCCAAACACCGGGTCAGTTGAGCCTCGCTCAGACAGCGCGCTGCGAGCGAATCTGGGGTTTTGTTGCGGCTAGAGAACCCGTGCAGAGCAGAACGCCTCGATTTTCGCAAACCCACCCCTTTCGCGACGTCCTTGCCCTCGAGCGAGACAAAGACCTGGCCACTCGTGTGGTCAGGTTCCGTCCAGAACCAGATCAGGCGACGCATCATCGCGCATCGCGTCTTGGGGCTTCGGATTCGTGCTCGGCTCGCTGTTTTTTCCTGTTTTGCCGCCGCCGCTGCGGCGGTGACGTGACTCGAAACAAAATTGGCGTCAACGTGATCCTCTCAGCGCGCTTTATTCGTACCAGGATCCGCGCTGTCGACAAACTCAACGAGCGTGCAGCGCCAGAAGCCTCGGCAAACAGTACACCCAAAAGCTGGAGACCGATCTGCCACTGACATCGCCACTGGGGATCAGCAGCAGCCCTCGAGAAACAATTCTGTCGGCCGCCGAATCCTGAGACTGTCCACTTTGCGGCGGCGTTTCCGCTTCCGAGCACACTTTTGCAGCTGAGAACCCGCCAATGCTTTCCACTCGCGCACTCCGAAGCCTCGCTGCATGCACATGTAGCCATCTCAGCCAGCCAGGCAGCGTGTCAGCCAGCCTGTCAATGTAGTTTTGGATCCCAGAAGTGACATGTCGACGAAAAAAGAAGCGAACATGGCTACACTCGGAGTGCAACCTTTCGGGGCTCTCTCCCGCCCACATGTCAGCGTCATGTGACGATCAACTTCTGAGCGAGCGATCAACCTCGCTGGACAGACAGACAGACAGACGCCTGCAGGGTCACGCCGCCAAGCGGTGAGCGAGGTCGCGTTGATGATCCCCTCAGCTGTCTGGATCTCCTGAGCGTTGTCGTCACGAGCTCCTCCTGTACGGTACACCTGTGCGAGTGAGCTGGAGGTGGTCGGCCGCGCTGCAGCAGAGGTCGGATTGGGTCGCGCGGACTGGCGGCTCGTCCTTGGATCGGCGCGCCGAAAAACTCGCAGCGCGTTCCCACGTGCGAGCACGACTGGAGCGCTTCGAGCGTGGCTCTCGGTCTGCTCGCCGCATTCCTCCTGCAGTGTACTCACGCGCAGCAGCCACACAACCACACGCGCGATCAAGACAACCGCGGACAGGGTCAAGAGGGACACACGAGCAGTGGATAGGCGCGCTCCGCCACCACCACACGCGACACGAAGAGAGGGGACCTCACGCCGCCGTCGTCCGCTGGCGCACCTTGCTTGTCGCGCTTGCCGCTCGCAGCAATCGCTGCTGGCGGCGAAGAGCTCTCCCATGCTAAGCAATCGCTCACACCGCGCGCGGCCGAGCGATAAATCAGTGCGCGGCATGCGCGCGAAGGCTTCCGCTCGCGTTCCAGCGCGCTTCCGCCGTCTCCATGGAAAAGAGCGCGAGAGATCAAGCGCGAGCGAGCGAGCACGCCACACCCGCTTCGGAGCGAGCGAGCGAGCTTTGCTCGCTGTCGGCAACCCTCCTCGCCCATCGCTGTGAATAAGACCTGTCTCGAAGGGCCTGCGAGCAGTGACCCTGTTTGCCGCACTTCGCTCTTTTTGCGCGGTGTATGAGCTGTACAAAGCTGCTAGCGACCATCAAAAGCCTGCTGCAAAAACTCTTTTAAAGCAGTCGAAGCCTCCCACACGACCTCTCGTATCGCATCACCGCACGCCACAAACCCTGGTTTACGCTCCAGTCGACTCCTATACCGAGGTGTGTGTGCCGTCCTACCGCGCCTCTCCGCTAAAGTGCGCTGGCGACTGGTTGGCTGGTTGGCTGTAAAAAAGACAGGCCAATTGGACAAAAAAACTCCCTCCCCCTTTTCGCCTCCCGTACCGGTATCCGCTAGTTTGATTTTCAAATGGGGAGGAGGTCCGCTTGAGCCTGAGCCTGAGCCTGAGCCTCGAGCTGCCGCCCGCCCGCCCGCCTGCCTGCCTGTGATCGAGTGAAGACGCCACTCCACTCGCGCTCGCCCAGTCCAGAAACGAGAGGGAAGAAGAACGGACGGACGGACGGATCCATCCGATCCATCCGCAGCAGCAGCAGCAAACGCAGACGCCGCCCGCCCCACTGGCCGCCGCGGCCGTCAGGACGGACGGACAGGCTGTCCGCCATGAATGAGCTCACGCCTCCGCACGCGCTCCACCCGCACCACCACCACCAGCGCAGCAGTAGCGGCCATCAGCAGCAGCACCTCACAGCCACTGGTACACAGCAGCACCACCAGCACCAGCACCAGCAGCACCAGCAGCTGCATCAATTACAGCAGGCGCGCGGCGGCGGGATGCCGTCCATGGCGGCGCACATGGGCGGGTCTGCTGCTGGGAGTTCGTCCATAGCAAACGAGCGGAAACGGTATGCAGCGATTCTTTCTGTCTGTGTCCGTGTATCTATGTGTGCGTGAATGAGTGCGTGGGTGTGGCTACATGTGATCGAGCGTATCTTTTCCATCGGCGTCAGCTGGGCAATGATGACGAGAGATGGCGCGAATAAGAAGGGCAGGCAGACTGTATGAGGGTTCGGTGACCGACGCCTCTGATCCGAGAAGGGAAAAGGTGTCGGGGCCATTCGTCGTGCTGCCTGTGCAGAGGAGTAGCTGACGCACCTGTCTGCTTGTCTACTGAATAGGTTCCCTGGCCGCACCAGCGTGAACGAGCCGCCCAACTACGCGAACGAGTACTCGCTCGGCGCTTTCGGCTACGGCGGCGGCCAGCAGCAGCAGCAGCAGCAGCAGCAGCAGCAGCAACAGCAGAGGAAGAGGCGGAGGACCCTCACCGCCGCCGATCAAGAGCGAGCTGGTGCCAGCGGAGATCCACGGCGACACGAGCGACGCGGTCGAGTTCGAGCCCGAACCAGAGGAGGCGGCCGCGTACGAGCTGCTGAACGAGGACGAGGACGAGAAGGAGCCGTCACAGCCACCAACGGTCTCGCGCCTGGACCTGCAGTTCATCCTGTCGTGAGGCGCTCGGCTCGGCGTTAGGCGCTCGCTCTCAGGCGCAGAAGAGCCGCCCTCGTGATCTCTGCAATCCGCGAGGTCGTTAGATTTTTATCTTCCTAAATCCACCCACCCACACACGAATCAACAGCGAGCGAAGACGCGTGTGGCTCATCTGGCGGGAGCGTGGAAAGCGTCGCCGTCTGTGGGCCCGAGGGGCAACAAGCGCGCTCCATATTTATAAGGTGGAATGAGAGCAACCAGCTGAACGTGGCACGCCTGAAGTGCTGATTCGCGTCGCAATTCTATTTCCACAGCCACATTAGGCGCATGCGGCGACAGCGGTCCTTTCTTCGCCAACCGCAACGAGGTCTCCTCACTCGAGCAACTCTGTCCTCTGGATGGCGCGCAAGCGAGCGCTCACGTGCGCGTGCCGCCCAGCGAAGGATGACGCCACCGAGGTCGCAAGGCGTATGCAGGCACGACGTTGCAAACTGCAACTGTGCGCTTCTCACCAGCGCTGGCGACGGTGTCCTGCGAGAGTGCATGTTGGCTGCCGCGAGCGAAGCCGACCGCCACGTTCACTTTCGCGTGCGTAATCTACGGCTCGTGGAGCGTGCGCTTCTTTTGTCGCGCTCACGTGACTCGGCAGACCCGGCTCGCGCGCTCTACGCTTTCCGCCGCCTGGTCGACCACGAGCTTCGCGCAGAACGGCGTCTGCGTTCCCGTGACCTTCACTCGGCTCTGGAACGCGCGCGTGAGCATCCACGGCGGCAGCGCCGACACGTTCGTTGCCGAGAAGTCGAGCTCGAGCAGCGCGGTGCTCGGCGCTCTCACGTCCTGCGGGAGCTCGCTGATTGGATTGATGCCGATCTGCAGCCACTTGAGCGTCGGGATCTCAAAGAGCGCGGCCGGGAGCTCCTGGAGCTGGTTCGCCTGCAGGCTCAGGCGCACTGGCTGCATGAGCAGCAGCGTCTTGGGGATCGTCGGCAGCGCGGCGGCGAGAAGCATCATGTTGATGCCCGGCGGCCAGATCTCGTGCAGGTTGGCAGGGAGCCCGCCGAGCGCGCAGCCGATGATGACCACTGCGCCGACCGTCGGCGGGAAGTCCTTGTCCACGAGTCCCGGAGGCAGGTACGAGCCCTCGGCAGCGCTCGCAGCCAGGTTCGAGCCTTTGAGCAGCAGCTGTCGCAGATTCGGGTGGAAGCGTTTGGATAGCGCCGCCGTCTCAGACCATTCGACGACGGTGCTCGAGTACACGAAGATTGCCGTCATCTCCTTGAACGCGCGGATGCCTGCAGGCATGTGGAGCGCCGGGCAATTGCGGAAGACGAGCAGCCTTAGCGTGCGCCGGTCGAGATCGTGCCAGACGGCTTCGAGCTCCGCAGCGTTGCCGACCATCCCCGGGTGCTGCTGGCAGTCGACGCTCAGGTACGTGCACGCCAACTGCGTCGTGAGCCACGGACGCACCTGCACCTGGCAGCCGACGACCTTGCTGCTGCTGCCACTGTGAGCGCTCGCGAGATGCAGGGCGACGATGACGAAGCCCCAGATGATGAGTCCCGAGTGCACGAACGCTTCGAGTCTGCCGCTCCACTTTGCCGCTCTTGAGCGCGACCGCTTCCCTGTCGCCACGCGGCACACGACGCCCTCGGACGCCATCGCGAGGAACTTGACGTCGTCGAGGCAGAGCATGAGCGTCGCGGCGAAGAGCGCGCGGCTGGCGAAGTCGAGCCACGACTGCATGAACACCTGCTTGAGCTCGTTGTTCATGTTGACGTACCAGACGGTGTCGGGCCACAAGAGGGTTTTGAAGTCCTCGGTCTCCGGGTCGTAGTCCCGGAAGTAGTGGATCGCGAGGAGGCCGGGCACGATGATGCTCGCGACGAAGTCGAGCGCCACGTCGAAGAGCAGGCAGAGCAGGAGCTCCAGGCGCGGCGACTGGGACATCAGCCGCCGAATCGCGGGCGTCGACCAGCAGCTCACGGCCACGACGGCCACCGCCAGGCGGTTGAGCCACATGCGCGGGACGTACTCGCTCAGCTGGTACGCCTGGACGGACTGGAGCACGGCTTCGACGCTCTCGCGGAGCAGGAATAGCAGCGCGAAGTGCTTGCTCCCGACGCCGAGCAGACCCGTGATGCCGAACGTGCTGTCCCACACACGGGTCGCCGTCTTCCCGATCGAGTTGAGCGAGTTCGAAAGTGCCGACGCGCGCCGTGGTCGCTGGTGCTCAGCAACCAGCGCTGGCGAGCGCTTCACGCCGCGATGGAAGTACAGACGCCGGCGCCTCGCGGACATGGCGACCATCTCGAACAGGCACACCGCGTGCACGATCACGCAGACGACGTGGAACGCCACGATGAACGGGAAATGGCACAGATCCATCGACAGATGCCACGAGCGCACGTGCGCGCTCAGGATCGTCGACGGCAGCTTGTGGTACACAAGCGCCACGAACGCGTAGTAGCAGCCGCTGGCTGCGTGGATGCTCACGATCGCGAGCCAGAGCAGCAAGTTGGCGGCGCGCGTGAGCCGCTGCTGGCGCCGGAGCGAGCTGCTGCAGATGACTAGCGGAGGAGACGTCGGCGGCAGCGGTGTCTTGGCTAGCGTTTCATCGACTTTCGCGGCCGATGGTCCCTTCGCCGCGCGACTGGCAGCGACTTTCATTCTATCTGCGGCTGTGGCTCTCTGTCTCTTGATGTGAGTTGAAAGCGACTGGCAGTGACGGATGCTTGGCGATGGTAGCGTCGAGCGAGAGCTGGAGAGCTGGAGAGCTGGAGCGCGAACGATTGCGAGAAGCGCGAGTCGACTGCGAAGTATTTTGAGCCACCGCCTCGTCACCTGACCTCTGCGAGCTTCCGGAATAGCAAATCGGTGTTTCTGTCGTTACCAGGTGGATGGCTCGCAAGCGGTGTTGGTTGGTAACTAGTTGATTCGGATTTTGTTTGACTCTACCTTTCTGCTCTTCGCCTCCCTGGTGCACTCGCGTCTCAGTGCGGCTGCTGACGCCGCATCGTTCGCTTCATTTAGGACTGGAACCTGCGCAGCACGGAGCTGTCGACAGTCTGCAGCAGCTGCTCGAAGCGCGCGGGACCGAGCTTCGCAGCCAGCTCGTTCAGTTTGGAGCACGCGATCGCCTTCAGATCCATCGATTTCACCGCTCTGTCCTCTTCGCTCGTCTGCTTCGGCGCCTGGCGGTGCGTTCGATAGGCGCGGTAGGCCCCACTGCTGCCTCCACCCTCCTCTGCATCTCCAGCCGCACTCGCCGCCTGCTGCTCATTCTCGCGCTCGTCCTGCTCTTCGTCCAGCACATCCATCGACAGCTCCAGGATCTGCCCGGTCTTCTCCAGATGCGCGTCGCTCAGGACCGCGAGCACGGAGCAGAGCGAGATCGCCCATACTTTCCGCCGCATGAGGTTCAGCGACGACGAGCCGACGCTGAAGAACTTGACCAGCATGAGCTCGACGATCGCATCGCCCAACACGGCTTGGTCGCTTTTCAGGACGTGGACGACCGCAAACTCGGAGTGCTGCATGAGTAACCGCGCGAACACACTCAGATACCCGACGACCGCCATCTCGGACTCGCGATCCGCGTGTTTCTGCACATAGAGCACGCAGGCGTCGGCCATCCGCGCGAGCACAGGCGCGCACACTGCAATCTGCTCTGTTGGGAACATGGCGACGATGAGCTCCTGAGCTCTCGCGAGCTGCACGCAGGCTTCGGCTTTGACGTTCCCGAGCACATCGAGGAACATCTCGGTGATGCTCGCGTGATACCCCTGCCAGAACTGCGCTCGACCCAGACGCACGTACTGCTTCAAGATCTGCAGCACGAGCTTCACGTGCTCGTAGTCGCGCTTCATCAGACGCAAGAGGTTCCCAAAGAGCACGTGGAGCTCTTCGGTGTACACGGTGGAGACAGCGAGCGCCTCGCTCCAGACCTCGAGCCCGCTCTCCATGAGGAACACTTCGTCCGGATTGCTCACGTCGGTCGCGAAGCGCACTACTTGGAGACACATCTCGACGAGCTTCTGCATGCCCTGGCTCGACTGTTGCAGCTCCGCCGGCGTCAGCCGAGTCGTGGCTGGTGACTGAGTTTGGCTCTCCTTCACAGAGTTGAGCAGCTTCGTGAGCAGCTGCAGGATCTTGCCGCGCACCAGGTTGCTCGCGTCACTGTCGGACATCCACATGGACGGCAGCGGTGCGCTGATCTGCTCGCTGAAGACCACAGCACGCGCGCCGCACGCCTGGACGATCGCTTCGAGACAGCTCAGGATCTTCATCTTGCTCTCGGACTCCTCGGTCTGCGGGAAAAACGAATAGAGGCACGCGAGCGCGCGCGGGAGGAACGGCGCGAACGCGTCGACTTCAAAGCCCCAGTCGCTCACCATTGACTCGAGCGACTGCACCACGCGGAGCTTCAGCGCTGCATCTGCGTCCTCCTGCTGGAAGATCGCCGCAGGGTTCAAGAGCGTATCATAGATCACTGGGCGGATGCCTGTGGACAGTTGCGCGAGCCAGCAGCTCACAAGCCACACGATGCGATACCGGAGCACTGGGAGACCGCGGATCGAGCCCATGGATGCAACAGGACTCACGAGGATCGGAGCGAGGCTCGCCGTGAACCACGGCTCAAACTCGAACACACTATGCAGATCGTAGCAGCCGAGTCCGATCGCGAGCAGCACGGCGTCGATGTCGAGAACACGCGGATCGTCTTCGCTTGCGCTGCCACCAGCGATGTCTGCGAGATACGACGACGCGGCCGACGTCATGTGCGTCAAGCCTGGGATCGTCTGCTCCGGGTAGTTCTGCAGCAGCGTCAAGAAGAGGTTCTCCGCACACGCACGCACGGACTCCTGCGCCGTGAGACTCTCACTGAGCGCCGCGAAGGCTTCGGGGTCGCTCTGCCACTCGTCCAGATCCTTCGCTGCGAGGCGCATGTACTGCATCACGGTCAGCTGCTGGAGCACCTCGAAGCGGTTCTCGCCGTTCGCGCCAGACGAGAAGAAGCTGCTGATCGCGTTCAGCGCCTCGAGCACCATCGCGTCTGTGAGACTCACGTCGCCCGTCGCAGTGATCACCTTTGAAATGATGCTCGAGCCGCCGCCATCTTCTCCAGTAGCAGCAGCAGCCGAGAGCGACTCGCTCTTGTACAAGCGGCAGCTGAGCACGTTCGTGAAGAACTGCAGCGCTTCGATCTGCAGTCGTCGTGGCGCTTCTGCTGCAGCTGTGAGCGGATTGCCAGGCACGAGCGACCCGAGGACGTTCCAGAACAGATTGAGGAACGGCGGCAGGTAGTCGCGGAACTCGATCGGGTACGATTTCTGGATGCTCACCACGATGCTCGCGATGCGGTGCGTGCACTTGTCCACGATGGCGACCATGCTGCTGACTTCGTCGTTCTGTGCAATATCGGCACCGGCGCTGATCGCCTCGATGATGGAGTGGCGGAACCGCACGAGAGCCTCCAGTCGCTCGTAGAACTGGATGAGCGCAGAGCGCACCAGCTCGCCGTTCTGGATCCCCGCAAGGTCGCGGAACGCGTTCAGGAACATCGTCGAGAGCAACTTTGTGAGCGTCAGCAGCAGCGCCAAGCGGTCTGTCGCGGTCTGCAGAGCAGCGGGCGAAGGGGGCGGCGAGAGCTGGCAGTGCGTCCACAGGTGCTCGCTGATTCGCGTCGCAGTCGCGTTCCAGTGCTGCTGCAGCAGCGGTAGGATCTCCACACTCAGCATCGCGAACTGCTTGCGGTGCATCATCAGCCGCCGCGTCGCCAACTCCTTCACGATGCGGTACGTCAAGTCGATGCTGCGCTGCTCGAGCAGCCGCTGCTGATCCTGCGCTGCCGCCGTTGTCGTCTGCTGCTGCTGCTCTACGCTCGTCTGTAGCGCTTGCAGTACGGGGGTGAAGAGCTGGTCGAACTTCCATTGGTTTGGGAACTCGGCGCGCGCGATCTGCGCGAGGATCAGCGCCAAGTGCAGCGCAATCGTGGCGTTCGGCTCGTGCAGCGCCGCGAAGAGCAGCACCTGCTTTGTCTGCGCGCGCTCGACGTCGCTCATTTGCTCGTTGCTTTGCTTCCACTGCTGCTTCAGGTGCTGCTTGAGCCAGAGCACAGCCATGAGCCGCAGGTTCGGGTCCAGCTGCGTCACTTGCGCGTGCTGGTTGCTGTCCGGAAGCAGCACGATGTGCTGCAGCAGCGGCGCCAGCAGCGCCATGGACGCCGGCAGCTTGAGCATCTGCTGCAGCTCGCGTTCGGACGTGGCGCGCAGCGGGCTCGTCGGCGCCATGCTCTGCGCCAGCAGGCGCAGCACGCGCTGCTCGGTCGCGATCATCGCCGTGGTGTTGCTGCTGCGCAGGTCGCTTTTGGCGGCGCCACCAAAATGCCGCGTCCCTCGTTTGATTTCGCGTCCATCCCGCGTTTCGCCTCTGCACACGGAACGCTCGGTACACTCCCTCGTCTCGGGGACGGATCCCGTGTTTAGAGTATCCACACGGAACATTCGGTACTCTTTCGAAGGGGAAGGGATCTGCGCTTGGCCAGCGAGCACCACCCACTTGCCCGACCATACAAACTCCAAGTGCGGCGCGCAATGGCGTCCAACGCCACAGCCCCCCCAAGCGGCTCGCCAAACGCCAAGACTCCGGCAAACACCCACAAGAAAAGACCACCAACCAACTGACCACCATGGCTGACGAAGACCGCAAGCCAACGTGCGTACCGATCTGTCCATCTCGATGCTGTGTGTGTGCATGCGTACATACTCGCTGTGTGCGCGCATGTGCCACTCGCAACGCGTGCGCGAAGGATGCAAGATAACGAGCGTGGGATGCTGAGAATGGATCTTCTCTCTGTCTGTCACTTTGTTCCATACAGCCAAGCCGCTGAGGAAACCCAGGAAGGCGCCATCCCGATCAACGAGGGCGACATCGAGACGAACTGGGATGAAGTCATCGAATCGTTCGATGGCATGGACCTCCGCGAAGACCTGCTCCGCGGCATCTACGCGTACGGTTTCGAGAAGCCGTCGGCTATCCAGCAGCGCGCCGTGAAGCCGATCCTGCTCGGCCACGACTGCATTGCCCAGGCGCAGTCTGGTAAGTGAGCATACAGACAGCAGCAGCAGCATCTTTGTGTCGATGCGGGACAGATCACATCACCCAGGTGATCCAGCAGCAGCACGAACTAACGATCTCATGTGTGTGTCTCTCTACCGCAACCAGGTACCGGCAAGACCGCGACCTTCACCGTGTCGATCCTGCAGAAGATCGACATCTCGCTGAAGGAGACGCAGGCGCTGATCCTCGCGCCAACGCGTGAGCTCGCGCAGCAGATCGTGAAGGTGATCATCGCGATCGGCGACTACATGAGCGTGCAGGTGCACGCCTGTGTGGGCGGTACCGCTGTGCGCGATGACATCCGCACGCTCCAGCAGGGCGTGCACATCGTCGTGGGCACGCCTGGCCGTGTCGGTGACATGATCAACCGTCGCGCGCTCCGCACGGACGAGGTGAAGCTCTTCGTGCTGGACGAAGCCGATGAGATGCTCTCGCGCGGCTTCAAGGACCAGATCTACGAAGTGTTCCGATTCCTCCCGGAGAAGGTGCAGGTGGCGCTGTTCTCGGCCACGATGCCGCTCGACGTGATGGAGGTGACGCACAGCTTCATGCGCGACCCGATCCGCATCCTCGTGAAGCGCGACGAGCTGACGCTTGAAGGTATCAAGCAGTTCTTCATCGCGATCGACCGCGAGGAGTGGAAGTTCGACACGCTGTGCGACCTGTACGAGACGCTGACGATCACACAGGCCATCATCTACTGCAACACGCGCCGAAAAGTGGACTGGCTCACGGAGAAGATGCAGTCGAAGGACTTCACGGTCTCGGCCATGCACGGCGACATGGAGCAGCGCGAGCGTGACATCATCATGCGCGAGTTCCGTTCGGGCTCGTCGCGCGTGCTCATCACGACGGACCTGCTCGCGCGTGGTATCGACGTGCAGCAGGTGTCGCTCGTGATTAACTACGACCTGCCGACGAACCGCGAGAACTACATCCATCGTATCGGTCGCTCGGGCCGTTTCGGTCGCAAGGGTGTCGCGATCAACTTCCTGACGCACAACGACGTGCGATACCTGCGCGACATCGAGCAGTTCTACAACACGCAGATCGATGAGATGCCAATGAACGTTGCGGATCTTATTTAAGAGCCTGGGAGCGAAGAAGAAGCAGCAGTCAGAGTCAGTGGCCGTCTCTGGCGCGTCGGTGCTAGTGATTTCTTCTTCGTCCCGTTCGAGGCGCTCGGATGGAGACGTGCGGGCGAGCGAGGAGAGCGAGACGAAGAGAAGAGAGAGTGAGAGAGCGAGAGAGGATGAAGCAGACGTGTGAGACGGAGAATACAAGAGCGAGCGGAGAGACAGGAGAGCGCGCGGAGGCAGCATGCGTGCAGCATGGAGGCAGTGATGCGACGAAGCAGGCGCGTGCGTCTGCGGAGCCTTGGAGCTGCTGATGTGTCTGCTGCTGTCGCCGCGCGCTGGTCACATTCGTGGTTTGGTTTGCGAGAATAAATTCATTTTTTTGGTCACCTTGTTGCTGGCATTTGCTTGTCGTGCATTGCTGCTCATGGTGCTCCTTATGTCGCGTGGGAACGTGCGCTGTTGTGTGTATGTGTGAGATGGCTTCGTGGACAGCGGTTCCGATCCGACAGCAGCCGACATGGCTTCCCTGGGATGCGCTCAGGCGTTCGTTCCCTCCTGTCGGACGAGCCGTTCGAAAAAGAGGTCAGCGAGCCACGCCAGCCAGCCAACCGCCAGGGATACGCTTCTGCTGTGGCGCAGCGCACAGCAGTCGGACATGCCCACGAGCGACGGCAAGCTGTGTCGAATAGATACACACGCACACACACACACACACACACACAGAGGCGAACTACTTGTCTCTGGCGGCATGCGCACAAGCCGTCATCACTCGCATCACGAGGCGACGAGGCGTGGCGACGCACATCTGAGGTTTGATGCGCACCCTGTTTTGGTGGATGCTCTCACCCTGTTTTGCGAATTCTCTGCCGCGCATTGTCCGTGATCGCTGCACACAGAGTCGAAGGAACTCCCGATGAGCACGTGTGAGAGAGCGATCCGAACAGCAAAGACGGGCGAGGCTTTGCGGGCATCACCAGTAGAGTCGAGCTCACTCGCATCCGAGCAAAGTGACGAGCGAGCCAGCTCGCACATTCGCGCAAGTGCGCGAGTAGGATGGCCAGCCTTACGATTTTGTTCCTCTTGCTCGCGCGTTGACTATGAACGCTGGCTGCTCGCGACAACTCGCTCCCATCTTTCTGTCCGACGGTGCACAAAAGTGCTCCTCTTTCTGCTCCAAAAATGGCTGCTTTATGCTCCCACACACTGCGCTTAGCCTCCTCCTCCAGTCGCTCAGCCAAGTGGCGCTGTCCTTTTCCTTTTCTCTCTCTCACATCACTCGCAAGCGCGAACGCCAGCAGCTCCGGCGCGTTCCTCCGCCTCCCTCCCAGCCGCCTGCCTGCCTGACCGACGCGACGCCATGAGTGACACGGTGGCCGCGGCGCCCGCCCCCAGCGTCAACTACTACGAAGTGCTCGGCGTGGAGAAGAGCGCGAGCGAGCTGGAGATCAAGACCGCGTACCGCAAGCTCGCGCTCAAGTTCCACCCGGACCGCAACGCCGGCAGCGACGAGGCCGCCGACAAGTTCAAGCAGGTGTCCACGGCGTACGCCGTGCTGAGCGACCCGAACAAGCGTCGCCAGTACGACGTCGCGGGCGACTCCGGCAAGGATGCCGAATTCGAGTCCGTGGACGTCGAGTCGATGGGCGGCTTCGGCCGCGTCGTCGGCGCGCTCTTCACCAAGATCGGCATGCCGATCCCCACGCAGATCTCGCAGACCGTGCTCTCGGCGGCGCGCGACCTGTGCGACGAGCGCAACAACTCGACTGCGAAGGTGCCCGTGACGCAGCTCTACTTCGGCAAGGAGAAGCACGCCAAGGTGGACAAACAGGACGCGCACTTCTACCGCATCAACGTCGACAAGGACCGCGAGTCGCTGGTGTTCATGTGCCGCTCAGCCACGAAGAGCAAGTTCAAGCTCGTGCTCTTCGACTCGCAAGGCGCGGTGCGCATGGTGCAGGAGAGCGTGAAGAAAGCCCGGTGCACGGCGGCAGATATGTACATCTCGAGCGACATTGAGCTGATGGACCTGAACGACGTGTGGCCGCCGCACATGGCGACGAACGACTCGGACCTGCCGGAGATCTTCAGCAAGCTCTCGACGTTCGAGGTCAAGCGCACGATCCCGCTCGAGAAAGGCGAGCACTTGTTCTGCGTCTACGGCGACAACTGGCTCTCGGCCGTCAAGTACTCGATCAAGTGCATGAAGATCGACGTCAAGTCAAACGCGCTCAAGGCGATCCAGGAGAACGAGCACGAGCTCGTGACGATCAAGCATGACCTCGGCGCGCTGCAGAAGGAGTACTCGGCGGCGAAGAAGGTCTTCGAGGAGGTGCTTGGCCGCGTCGAAGCCACGCAGAAGCGCACGGACGAGCTGCTGCAGACGCGCGAAGTCGCGTACGAGAGCTTTCTGCACGGCTGCGACACCGGCGCCGGCAGCATCGGCAGCGGCGTGGTGTACGGCGCGATGTCGCCCGAGCAGAAGCCGTCGATCAACGATGCGCCGAGCCCCGCGGGCGGCTTCCGAACCATGTTCGGCTTCGGCAAAGGGCTCTTCGGCAACTCGCGCGACGAGCGGACGAGCTCGTTCGACGCCACGTCGACCTCGAACGCCTCGTCTGCAAGCGGCGCGCGCAAGTAGATGCGAGAGCGAGCGCGACGCTCGCTTTATTAGAGAACACCGAGAGAGAAGAGAAGACCCAGGGGGTATGGATCTGCGTGCGTGAAGGTGTGTCAGTGCTTTGTCTTTCGTTTATATACACTCAACTCCATCCGCGCTACTAGCTGCTGCATGCTCAGCGACGACAAATGAGAGCGATTCAATAAGAAAAGTTAACTTCATGCTCTCTCTCACTCTGTCGGTGCTCGTGCAATCAGCCAGTTCCCCCCACGACACACTCAGTGGTAGTTGTCCAGCAGGCGCTCGCGCTTCGGGTCCGGGTCCGGCAGCGCCTTCGCCATCGAGTACGCGTGCGCCACCCACGGGAAGAACGCAAATACGAACAACAGCTGACCCACGAAGAACGTCGAGCCGAAGAGCGGCACGTTGACCGCCAGCGTGTTGTAGAAGTGCGCGAGCTGCGTCATGCGGCAGTGCTGCGTCTCGCTCTTCGCGGCTTCTTCCAGCGTGCAGGGCTTCACGAGTCCGCTCGCGATGTCCACGTACGCCTGGTGTCCGAACGTGGCGTACTGAGGCGCCAGCGTGAGGATGCTGAAGAGCCCGACCATCGCCATATAGATCATCACGAGCGAGACGATCGTCATGGTGGACGACGACGTGAGGCGCGGCTGCAGGCGGTCCATGCGGAAGCAGAGGAAGCGCACCCCGTGGCGCGTGAGCACGACGAAGCTCACGAGGAAAAAATAGAGGAAGAGCACGCCGAAGAGGATGTAGTCGAGCGGGAAGAAGTGCGAGGCAATGACCAATAGTCCGTCGATCGGGTTCGGGAACTGCGGACGGTTCAGTAAGAAGCCGCGCTCGTAGCTCGAGTGCAGGATCTTGTCCATGCTCGTGATCAGCAGCGACACGAGGACGAGCAGCGAGATGAGCAGCAGCAGCACGCCGATCGGGATCTTCCAGCACGATAGGCGCTTGCCGATCGTGAACTGCTTCAAGTTTGCGTCCAGCACGCCACGACGGTCCTCCAGGATCTGCTCGCGCAGCTTGAGCTGCTGCAGACGGTCCTGGTCAGCGACGCTCAGCTGCTGCGACGTCGCGTAGCGCCGCAAGATCGTCTCTTTCGTCTGCGACGTCGCCTGGGTCTCCATCGCGTTCTCGTTCAGCAGGTCCTGGAACGTCGTGCGGTTCTCGTCGCTGCCGTGGTCTTCCATGAGCAGTCCGACGAGCGGCACGCTCGCGAGTCCTCGACTGGTAACGAAGATCCACAAGTACAGTCCAAAGAGCACGAGGATGCCGATGAGCAGGCGTAGCAGCATCTCCAGATCCGACGAGATCTTGAGTAGCGGCTTGAGCCATTCGATGTCGGTGCTCGCAGGTTTGCCGCAGAGCAAGATCACCATCGTCATGATCATGATCAGGCTGAACCCGATGAAGAAGCACGCGGTGCGCTTGAGCGCCGCTCCGAACCGCTGCTTCGCTGAGAACCGCATCGTCAGGTGCGCGATTTCGGTCTGCTTCGCGTAGTTATACACCAGCGGCGCGCCGATGAACGAGTACGATGCCAGCACGGCAAAGTACACCTGGTACAGGATCTTCAGCACCTCAGCATTCGCGTGCACTTCCGGCAGCGAGTTCTCCAGCAGATACACGTCTACAGGCGCCGTGAAGAGGCAGATGAGCGACAGGTAGAGCGCGACGATGCAGATCACGTTGACGAACTTGGAGGAGATCTGCAGCGGCGCGGCGCTGATCGTCGACGTGGCGGCGAACGCGCGCAGACTCGACGTCGCGGCGTTCTTGGGCTGGAAGTAGAGCACGAGGAAGGCGCTGAGCGCCAGTAGCAGCAGCGCCACGCTGGCGTAGAGCAGCCAGATGACCACCGTGTGGTGGCTCACGCTCTGCAGCGCGGCCGTGAGCGCCGCCACGGGCGTCCGGAGCGCCGGCATGTCGGCCGTCGCCGCCGCTGTCGCCGTCTCGGTGCGCAGGAGCATTTCGGGAGCTCGCTTGTTTGGGTTTGGTTTTCGTCGTGCGAGAAGAAAAAGAAACAGAAAAGAAGAGGAGGCTTAAGGTGGTCCACGCGAGAGAATCCACTTCAAGCAGACAGGAAACGGGGTGGGCCACATTGCTTGGGATCGCCATAAAGAAAGCACGTCATTTGTCTGATCGCATCCCAAACAATAGTGTTAGCCACGTTATGCTGGATGTGCGCAAACTGGTACCCGCTCAGATCCACATCCACATCGATCGCAGCATTCATGCTGACGTTCGAAGCGTTCTGCCACGACGGCGAGCGGCTCGTGGCGATCTCACGGCAGGCAGCGCGTCTGCAGAGCAGCGGCGACAGCGCCGACGAGCCAGTGGCGGAGTGGGAGTGGCGGCACGGCAGCAGAAGCGTACGTGCGCTCCTTTCGCTCGGTCGACGTCTGTGAACAAGGACGGCTGCGCAACACACTGACGAGCTGCACCGACTGACACAGCACTTGATGGGGAACGCGTATCTGGTGTCGGCAGCGAACGTGCGGACATGGGCTGTGAGTGTGAGCGAGACGCACGACTGCGGCGATGAAAGTATGGCAGCAGAAGAAGCCGATCTCGCGGGCGACATCAACGACCTCCTCGCGCAGCACGAGGTGCGTGTCGCAGACTGTGCTGTGTGCTCCGCCATCCTTGCATACGCGCGCTCTGAACTCGTGTGTTTCTCTCACAGGACGACGAGGCACTGATCGCGACAGCAGAGCCAGATCCGTACAGCCAGCAAACCGAGACAGTGCTGTGCGACTTCCACATCGTGTTCCACGTGATCTACCAGACGCCGGTGCTCTACTTTTGCGTCACAAGGCCCGATGGCTCGCCGTTTCGAGTGGACGCGCAGATGAGCGGACTCCGCCTTCCTGGGAGCAGCTCTGCGTCCACATTCGTGTCGATGGAGGAGCATCCGGTGCTGGGCACGCCGTTCTGGTTCCTGCATCCGTGCGAGACGGCCGCTGCCATGCAGTTGCTGATGCAGCAGAGTGAGAAGCACGCAGGAGATGCCAGCCAGTCGTCGCCGTCGCCGTCGTATCTCCTGGCGTGGCTGAGCTTGGTGGCGCCGCTGACGCGCATCGACCCGCAGAGGTATTTGTCCTGATACAAGTCAATATTAGAGGACTCGTATGTGCCATTGGAGGTCTCATGCTAGAATCAGACATTTGTCAGAATCCTCACCTTTGAGCGTTTGAAAAGCGAAAGCCAGAAAAGCCGATCGATCGGCACTTGTGACGATGGCGACACCCGCGACAGCGGACGAAGCGCAGCGCTCGCGAAAGAAGTGTGTACCCAGCGCCATGCACCTCACTTGCTGCGACTGCGTGTATGGACGCTCGTATGAACACTGTTTTTGCCTGCCTTGATTGTTGCGTGCTCGTTTGTCTGTGCATCAGAGTGCGGCACTCGCTGGCGCCGAGCAGCAGCAGCAGCAGAGTGAAAGGTGGGTCGTCTTCGCCTTCACCATCACCATTGCCAGTCGCCTCGCCACTGATCATCACAACAGTAGTAGCGGGAGCAGTGACTCCAAGACCCACGCCAGGCTTTGCGTTTGGCTCGCGCATCACCAGTATCGGGAAGGAGAATGTCCATGCGAACAACCAGCCCCACGCGCTGTTCGCAAAAACCAGCACGACGACCCACACCACTGGTCCAGCAGACAACGATAGGAGCCACTCACGGATGAGCGCTGCGGTGTCAAAGTATAGGAGCAAGCGGCGCATGTCGTTCAACCCGGCAGGTGACACAACCGAATCTGCTGCGTCTGAGCACCAACCCTCGTTGCCTGCAGCTCCGTCTAATGCCAACTCTCCAGCACTCACCTCCAAGCCACAAGCGCTGGCGGCGACCAAGACCTCCGGACTTCCCAGACCGACCAAGATCGCTGCAGCTCTCCACAGCAAGCCGCAGCTCCACGCCCCAGTCTCGCAAGGAGCAACCGATCATCGTACTCGGAAGCAGCAGCATCCGAAACAGCCTCTCCGCGCCAGTCCACACAGAAAAACGACGGCAGCTCCAGTACTCAAGACGCTGCCGCGGTTCCCTCCGATGGACCACCCAGATTTCTGGAAAGCGCGTTTGCAGTTTGCTGCATCTGCTGTGCGAGAGCTGCGCGACATCGAGTGAGTGTAGTTGCTTTCTGTGGAGTGCTCGATCCGTTTTGTTTGCTGGCGATCGAGAGCTGATGTGTCCCTGTTTGCTGTGCAGAGCGCGCCTGTCGAAGCTTTCCAGATAATCATTCAGACTTGCAGCTCCGACGCTCTGCTTTTGTTTTCGTGTGGTGCTGCTGTTCTCTTGAGCCGATGTCCTGTGTCTCGACGGCATCTCTCTGTCCACGGCAGCGCTGATGCGAGCTCGTGGAATCGGTTTATGATGAGCTTGGTGCTGTTGTTAAGTACGCTTTCTGACTAAGTGCGCGCAGTTGTGCATTCACGGACCTGCGAGCATCCCTGAATGCGAATGCGATCACTTCAGAACTTGCGCGCTCACCGCACAAGAGAGCGGCGAGCAGCGAGAGGCAGAAGACAGCACGATGGCGTCTCCATGGCAGGTGCGGCGGCAGTGCGCTCGCGGTGATTCGTGCGATCCGTACAACTGCGGAGACTGATGGCTCGTTGTGCTCTCGCTCGTGATGCTGCTCTGCCTGGACAGCAATACCAAGTGGCGCTGAAGAAGCACCCTGTGCGGTACGCGCACCGCTGCGGCGATCTTCTGCGCGTGTGCGAGCAGCCAGACACGCGCTGCACCGACTAACCTCATTTGCTGCCATGTCGATGTCCCGTGCAGCACGAAAGCGCTGACGTCTGCGACGGTCGCGATGCTGGGCGAAGTGCTTGGTGCGTGACGCGTCTGCGCCTCGTCTCCTGCGCTTTGCATTCGTGGCTCCTGATGCGCTCGCAGACTCTGACGAGTTGTGTGTGTGTGTGTGATGGCGCTTCACAGGACACTTCCTGAAGCATAAGACGCTGCGCGTGCGTGTCGTTGCCATGCAATTGCTGATACACGGTTGCGTTCCTCTGTGTCCGCTGTCACTGACTTGTGCGCGCGTTTGAATCGAATCGCGACAACAGGGGCTCTCGCTTCGTCAGATGCTCGCATTTTTCACCTTCGGGTGTGTGAATGGAGGGCCTTTTCTGTGCAGACTCCATTCCATACGAGTGGATTGCTTATGCGTGTTGCGTGCGTCGTGTTTGCAGCGGTGTCGTGACTGGCCCTCTGCTCCATTACTGGTACGGGCTGCTCGAGAACCAGCGCTTCACGAAGAACAAACTGGTTCGTGAGCACGCTTACAGTCTGTCGCTTGCGGCGGGTGCGTATCGCCTCACGCGTGGTTCTCTTTCGTGCTGGCGCAGACTCCGAACCAGAAGCTCATCCTCGACCGACTGGTGTACACTCCGCCATTCACGGCGCTCACGATCTTCTCTGTGAGCTAACGGCTGTGTGATTTTCGCTCTTTTCGCGACGGACGGCGCCTCCTACTGACTGTTGTGTCTCTGTTGCCTTCCTGCGAACCAGCTCGGCGTGATGCGCGGCTCGAGCGTCGAGGCGTCGAAGGAGAACCTGCGCCGCGTGTACGTTGGCGCGCTGCTGATGAACTGGCGCGTGTGGACCGTCACGCAGTGGCTCTCGTTCCACTACGTGCCTCCTCAGCTGCGTGTGCTTTGGGGTGCGTTTGCGTGTGTTTTGCTTTGTTGTTGCGCTGTGGTGCTGTGGTACTGTGGTACTGTGGTGAGTGCGAGGCACGTGTACCCATGCGCAAATGGACTGACTCACCGCCTCCTTTTTCTTGTGGCTTCCGTTCTGGCAGGCAACGCCGTGGCGCTCTGGTGGAACTCGTACCTGTCGCTCTCGCAGAACTAGCGCAGGAGGCACACGCACCCACACGAACGAGAGGCGACAGAGAAACAGCAAGAGCTTTTGTGCGGACCCGAGCTTCCGAGAAGGTTCACGTGCTTCTGATCGACCCAGTCGTGCTTCTCACGAGGCGTCGCAGACACCATCACTCACGATCGCCTCTAAAAATACATGTTCTTCAGCCACAATCCACACCGTTTTCAGCAGGGTATTCTGTATCAGAGTGCTTTCTGTCACTTAAGCGGGCACGCACAGTACCCGCTCGGCTGGCTGAACGCGAATGGCGAACGAACCGCAAGCGCCACACAAACAGGAAGCCGAGAAGCACAGGACGCGCCGCTGCGCGCGACGGACGGACGGCGACGACACAGCACACCCGCAGACACCCGCACAGCAGCAGCCACTCGCCAACACGCAGACTCGCGCGCATGCATCCGACGCCGAACTCGCCGCCGTCGCTCACGGCGCTCTGCGTGACCAAGCTGGCGCGCGGCGCGCCTCCACGCGCGCTCACGATCGTTCTCCGGTGCGTTTTCCTGTCGTGAGCTGAATGGCGTGTCCGTGCGTCTTGCGGCTGCTGCATAGTGAGTGGATACTAACAAATGTGTGCGTGTGTGTGTGTGTCTCATGGTGCAGACGTCTGCCGGAAGAGCTGGTGATGAGCGTGCTCGCGGGAATGATCGCGTCCAACACGCTCACGGACGACCGCCTCGCGACGTTCTTCGTGGTCACGCGCCGCGTGCTTAAGCTCGAAGGCTGCTCGGCGATCCGCAACTCGATCCTGCGCCAGATCCCCTTCCGTTGCCCGCAGCTGGTGCGTGCGCGCGATAGTGATTCGAATGCTTTTCGCTGCTGCGGATGGGTCAATTGATGCTGACTTTTATCTTGCGCACCTTGTCCAACAGCGCTGCCTGGATCTCACGAACTGCTCGCAGGTGACCAACTCGGTCGTGCGCTCTGTGCTGCAGGGCTGCTCGCATCTGCAGACGTTGCGTCTGGACGGCTGTCGCCACATCACCGACGCTGCCTTCCAGCCGGAACACGCGCCGCTGTCCACGCTGCGCGCGTCGACTTCGCTTCAGGTCGTGAGCTTTGCGCGCTGCTCGCAGCTCACGGACGATCTGGTGCTCTTCCTCGTGCACTCGTACCGCTCGCTGACGGACATCAACTTTTCTAAGTGCAAGAAGATCCAGAACGAGGCGATTCGAGTGCTGCTGCGATCAGCGACGAGCCTCCAGCGTCTGAACCTGTCGTTCATGGACATCACGGACGCTGCGTTCATCGGCGACACAGAGGATCAGGCGAGCGGACTGTGCGCAGTGGGGCGGTCGCTCCGATCGATCGATCTGACGCACTGCAGAATCACGGACGCGACGCTCTTTGCTCTGGCGAAGTACTGCCGCAACCTGGAAGAGGTGAGGCTCAGTAGCTGCAGCGAGATCACAGACGTCGGCGTCGAGGCGCTGCTGAGCTCGTGCAGGTACCTGCGTGAGTTGGACCTGAACAACTGTCCGCTCGTGATGGACAGAGGCGTGTCGGCGGTCGGGATCCACGGCAAGCGCCTGCGAAGACTGAACCTCTCGTGGTGCATGAACATCACGGACAAGTGCATCGTGGACCTGGCGCGTGGCTGCGAGCAGCTCCAGGAGGTGCTGCTGGTCTGGTGCACGCAGCTCACGGACGCGGCGTTGGACGCGTTCATCAGCGAGGCGGCAAACAACAGCAGCGTCAAGATCAACCTGAGCGGCTGTAAGGGCATCAGCAAGGACAAAGTGGCCGAGGCACGGCGGACAGGGCTGCGCATCGCATGACCCTCCGGGGAGAGTGAGACAAGCCGCACCAATAGACAGAGCGAGAGCGAGGACGGCCGATTTTGAGCACCGCGCGCAGCAGACAGAGAGGGCGAGAAGAGCACATGAAGGACTACAGAACTTGGCGATCCATATGCACACACCTTAAACACCAATCAATCAACACGCACGTAAATTATTATGACACGACATGGCGTGATCTCGCATCGCCTACTGTCCATTCGTTTGGCCACCAGCAGTCCGCCTCCAACCAGACAAACCTACCTGGGCTGCGCGCTCCTCGCTCACTTGAATTTGACGCTGATGACCACGTGGCCGGACCAGTAGTAGTAGCCCAGCGCGGCGCTGAGCACGATCCAGAACCACGCGAGCACCCGTGCGTGGTACACAACCAGCAGCAGCAGCACAGACGAAAAGATCTTGAGCTGCGCGCGCGTGACGTCGTCGAACGTGAGGAAGTACGCGCAGAGGAAGGTGGGGATCGCCGCCACGACACCGTAGAGCGAGAAGAAGAGCAAGCCGCAAGGTAGCAGCAGCGCCAGACCCACGAGGTTGTGGCCCAGCACGCGCACTGCCTCTTGCGTGGACCAAACCTGCCAACCCCACTCGGAGATCTGGCGGTAGGCTGCGCTCGCGTGGTGGCTCCAGACGCCAAGCGTGCGCGCCAGGTATGCATACAGCGTCTGCAGGTGGCGCAGAAGGATCTCGAGCCATGCGCCGAGCCGAGTCTCTGCGACTGCGAGGAGCTCGTGGAGTGTCAACATCGCACTCGTCGCTGGATCCACCACAGCTTTCACGCATGCGTCGAGTTTCGCTCGCGCTTTGGTTCGCGCGCTTGCGAAGATGGCTGGCGCGTGCGGAAGGCGTCCTTCACGCAGCGCCACGACGATTTGCTCCGCCGCAGTCGCCAGTTCCATCACGACTTCCTCGAAACTCACTGCAGATTCTGCTGCGGGGGGCTCTTTGAAAGCGTCTTCGGTGCTGAATTCGTACTCGATGATGTTCTCCAGCAACTGAAACTGGCAGGAGTCTGCGTCTGATGCTGAATCGGTTGTGCTGCACAGCTCGCTCACGACTGCAGCTGCGATGGCTTCACCAGCTTCCTTCTCCTCTTCGTCGACAGCACCATCATCATCAGCGCCGACTTGGGTTTCCACCGAGAGAGGTTCTTTCACACTGTCCACGACGGACGATGTGTCTCCTTCCGACTGGATGTCTACTGCGACGACGACGTCTTCATCGCTGCTGTCGTACTCGCTGTCTGTCGCGTCCTCCAATTCGTTTGCATGCTCTTGCTGAGCTTCAACCGGATCCCTTGACGACTCGGCGAGTGGAAAGAGCTCCTCGACAGCTGGAGGTGCTGCGCTGTCGCTGGAGATGGCCGGCGCATCGCCTAGATTCCCGTGGATGTCCAGCAGCGGCAGAGCTGAATCGGATACAGACACTTTGACAGCGTGCGCTGTGGTCGCTTTGAACCTCGCGCCGCTGTCCTCTGCATCTGGGGTCGGGAAGATGACGCCGCGCACTTTCAGAAACACGGCGCCGACGCGCTTGGAGATCGCGCCTGTGTTCTTCTCGCGCGCACTCTCCTCTTCTTCGACAGCTCGTTGTGAGTTCTCGTGTTGGGTATCTTCGTCCGCCACCGCTCGTGCGGTATCGCTGAGCTCCACGCTCTCGACTTCCTCTGCATCGTCAGCTGCCACATCCGCGATATCGCTGGTGTCTGCTGCACCGTCAGGGTGGATTGGAGCACTCGTACTTGCATCCATGTCTGCATCAGCGTCTTCGTCCTCTACCGTCGCGTCGCTCCGGTGCAGCTTGATGGGGACGCGTCTAGCGCTCGCATCTTTTGCCGCTTCGTAGTCCGCATGCCCTTCCTCTACCCCCTCCGCGCTCGCAACGCTGTCGCTATCGCTATCGCCGTCAGTATCGCCGCCCAGCTCGTCGTCATCGTCTGCCAAAAAGTTGCCGTCGCCGCCAAACGCGTCCAGCAGCCGCGCGGCTTCTTCCTGCGCCGCCTCGAGCGCAAACGCCGCCGAGTCGTCCGCGTCGTCGTCCAGATCGATTGCGTCGTCCGCCAGCGCTTTCGCGTAGGTGGAGCCGTGATCCGCAGCGACAGACGCTCCGTGCAGAGCGCAGATACCCGTGAGCGCCGCGCTCACGCAGGCGATCGCCAGCGCGCGCCGCAGGAGCCGCGAGCGCCGCCGTCTCGTGCGCATTCCCATCGCGCTTTTGTGTGGAGCGACGCTCTGTCTGTCTGTCGCACCGGACTATTTATCCAGCATAAAATCGAGTATCCACCAATCGGCAGGCGCGATTCACCTCCGTTTCAGCCAATCATATCGCGCGAGTGCCGCGTGGAACGCGTATGCAGAGCAGAGATTCAGTTATCAACACGAAGGCAGGCAGACACGACAGCGAGCATGGGCTCGTGGCGGCGCTTCGACATCAATGCGAAGGGCGTGGAGGGCATCCAGGAGCGCACCATCGGCGGTGGCATCGTCACGCTGATCAGCTGCCTCTGCGTCGCCTTCCTGCTCTGCTCCGAGTTCTCGGTCTGGTGGACCGTCGACGTGGCACACCGCATGCACGTGGACACGGACCCGGTGCGTCCTCTCGCCTGTTGGCTCTGCTTGCTCCTGCTACTAGCATCTCCTGTATACCGCGCTTGCTGACATGCGCTTCCCCTCCACCACTCTATGCATGTGTGTCTGTGCCCTCTTTACCCAACGTAAGCAGCAAGACTTCCCGATCACGGCGGCGGTGGACGTCACGTTCTTCCACGAGAAATGCAGCGGTCAGTGCTGTGCTGTGCATGAGCTTTCCTGCGGATGCGTGCTAACATTTGTGTATGCCGTAACGCTGTGTGACGCGCCTGCTAGACGTGGCGATTGACGTGAGCGACGCCAAGGGCGTGAAGGACATCCTGATCAAGGAGGAGATCAAGGAGGTCCCGTTCGGCGACGAGGGCTGCCGCCTCTTCGGCACCGTGATGGTCAAGAAGGTGGCGGGCGACATTATGTTCGCGCACGAAGGCTCCGTGAACATCTTCTCGTTCCACGAGTTCCTCAACTTCAACTCGTCGCACACGGTCAACTACCTGCACTTCGGTCCGCTCGTCCCCAACATGGAGACGCCGCTCGTCGACGTGACCAAGATCATCACGAACAACGGTGCGTTCATTGCGCTACTCTCCTGCTCGCTGGGACTCTTTCTTTCTGAGATTGCCCAGTGCTCATGCCTTGTGACTGTGCACGAATGGACATCCAGTGGCGACCTACAAGTACTTCGTCAACATCGTGCCAACCAAGTACATTTACCTCAACGGCGAGACGGTCACGACCTTCCAGTACTCGGTCACGGAGCACGAAAGCAAGGTGCGCAGCGCTGCTCGTGCTGACTGTGTGTGGTATATATTTTTCTCACTGCATCCCTTCGTGGTCTGTGTTTGCGTCGCAGTCGCGGGAGAACGGGCAGATCAACTTCCCAGGCGTGATCTTCTCGTATGAGTTCTCGCCGATCGCGGTCGAGTACGTCGAGTCGAAGCCGTCGTTCCTGCATTTCCTCACGAGCACGAGCGCGATCATTGGCGGCGTATTCGCCGTCGCGCGCATGATCGACGGCGCCATCTACAGCGTGTCCAAGAAGGTGGATTAGAGTCGAGATGGCGTCGTGTCTGAAGAAGATTGGCGACGACGACAACGCAGGGACGTGTCAGCCGCTGTGTAGATCTCCAACAGCAACGGCAGACGAGAACGACGCTGCAGACGCACGACTCGCTCGCGCTTCAATCAACAGGGTTTGTGTGGGTCTAACGTAGTTTACACTCATTTACAGCACAGCTCGACGCTTTCCTCCTAGTCTGTTCCGCGCTCTCTGTCCCTCTAGACGACACTGTCGAGCGTCCCATTCTCCGCCTCGTGCTCCTGTGCTGCGTGGTGCTGCTCTTGCTGGACGTTCCGGAGAAAAAGGTCGTCTTTCAGCAGCGCCACCAGCACCATCGCCTCGTGGCTCGGGAGCTCGTCGACCACGACCGCGATGTCGTTCATGATCTCCTCGGCGATGTTGTGCTTCTGGGCTGTCGAGTCGAACTCGATCGAGTAGAACGCCGCCGCCGTCTTCTCCACTACGCGCACCACGGCGTCGAGCGACAGCATGCCGAGCGAGTACAGCCGGAAGCTCGCGCCGATGTACGTGCGGAACATCGTGATGCCGTGCTTGTCGCACTCGTGCCAGCGGTACGAGCGACCTTTCGACAGTGGCGGCGGGCGGTTGCTCTTGCTCTTGATGCTGTTGCTCTCGCGAATCGGTGATGGCGGCGGCACCGTGTGGTTGCGGATCACGTCGTGGATGAGCACGGCCGAGACGGCGTACAGCGGCGGGTTCTGCAGTAGCGCCTTGCCCAAGTCAATGTCGCCCTGCCCGTTGTCACCCACGAAGATGAATCGGTGCTCGGCAAAGATGCGCTTGAACCGCGTGAAGTTCTGTGGAGAGCAGCATCAGGTGCGTGAGTGAGTCCAGCGTTCGCTACCCACTGCAAGCAAAGTTGCACATGGCCAACACACCTTCAGCTTTCCTGACGCGATCCGCCGAGACCCCATGACGTTCGCGAGCCTGCCCATCAACACTGCAGCATCCAGATAGATCACCATTACGTGAGCCCAACGAAGGTTTCCATCCAAGCCCAGCCACCGTATCCTAAGCGACGCACGAACATGTGAAGTTCGTGAAGCCGCACGCGCGCAGCTCCCGCGTCGAGCGCTTGCGCAGCATCTCGGGTCGCGCCGTGAGGAACGTGATACGCTGGTCCTTCACGAGCCGATTCGCGCGCTTGAGCGGCGTCTCGTCATCCGTCTCGTCGCTCTGGCGCTCCAGATCCTTGTCTGTGAGCGAGAGGCGCTGCACTTCGTGGACAAACTGGTGGACGCCAGGATACACCGTCAGCTCTGGGTACCGCGTGTCGAACAGCACAGACAGCAGCGTGTCGTCAATGTCGCTGTCATTTGATACGAAGTGAGTGAGTGAGTGAGTCATAGCAGCAACGAACTAAGGAGCTGGCAGTGGCAAGCAGCTCACCAGACGAGCTTGGTCGGCGGCGTGAAGTTCGTGATCGAGCGCTTGATCTCGAATGCCTGCACCTCGAAGTGCTCGAGGATGGCGTCGCGCACGCGCGCTGAACGGATACGGTAGTACACGAGGCGGAAGATGGACACCCGGCGCTCCACGGCGTTCTTGAGCGCGAGGCACTCGAGCGCCTCCTTGGCGCAGAAGCACTGCTGAATAAAGAGCGCCACGTCCTCGCTCGCCGCGAACTTCTGCAGCGACGCGATGATTGTGGCCAGCACCTTGGTGCTCAGCGTCCCGAGCTCGAGCTTCTTGCGGCAGAACTGCGTGAAGTGCTGCGCCTTGGTCACCGAGTTGAGCAGCCGGTGCATGCTGATGACGTCGATGAACGCCTCGACCTCTCGCGGCGACGCGCACTCGGCCAGCTCCGCGATCGTGTCCGTGTACAGCGGCACTTTGCCCGTGAAGCGGACGCCTGCGGCACACGCGCAGCAAAGCAGAGAAGCGTCGCGTCAGTGTTGAGCATGGTGAGCCCTCGCAGTGCATTGCGTTGCATCTCTAGACTACGTACGAGCTTTGCGTCCGTTGGCCAGCAGCGCCTCTTTCTCCGCACTAGACGCGGACAACGGCGACAGGTGCAGCCGCGGCATCTTGAACGTTGAGCGCAGCAGCCGCAGTGGGTCCAGCCCATGGCAGAGCAGTACGATACAGATTGCCGCGATGAACGCCACAAACACGAACAGCGGCAGCAGCAGCTCCATGGCGGCTCCCTGGAATCGATGGCAGCGACTCGCGAGCGACTCTCCTGTGCGTGTGCGAATGCAAGACGTCTCGTCGCCCGCGTCAGTAGAGAGAGAAAGAGAGAAAGAGAGCGTGCGCGCGCGGGTCTGCGTGTCAAGCGTAGCTGGTGGTGGGCGCTTGACGCGCGAGAGAGGAAGCGGAGAAGCGCTGCCGGCTGGTGCTCCGCCTGCTCCGAATGCTGGCTGATGCGCGAGAGAGAGAGTCCATGCGGGAGATTCACCTGAGTCTGAGTAGAACCTTTTTCCCACGCATCTGCGACGTGTGCCGGACAAGTCGCGAAAATAATCTCCATCTAAAAAGAGGGAAAAACCGGTTCAAAATTGCACTAAACTTGGTCTATTGTCTATGCGATGTGGTCGACGGGGCTCTTGATGGCGGAGACACCGCTGAGCTTGTGCCGCGCTGCGCTCGAGCTGCGGCGCTCGTGGAAGCCCTCGAGCATCACCATCGCGTCCTGGTTTGTCGGCAGCTTGTCGACGACGGACGAGATGTCGGACATCGCCTGCTTGGTCATGCTGCGCTTCTGCGTCTCCGAGCTGAACGCGGTGGACGAGAGGTCGGATATCGTGGAGCGGACGATGCGGCCGACAGCCTCGACGCTGAGGAGCCCGCGCGCGTAGAGCTGGAACGCGGCGGTCACATACGTCTTGAAGACGCCGATCTCTTCAAAGTCGCCAGCGAGACTGCAGCTTTTGTCACTGGCGCTCTTGGTCGTGCTGTCGGCGTTTTGCATGCTCACGTCGTGGATGAGAATCGCAGCCAGCGGGTACGACTGTGGGTCGCTCAGCAGCGCTTTCGCGAGCTCCACGTCGCTCTGGCCGCTGTCGCCGACGAACACGAACTGGAACTCAGCAAAGAGTCGAACGAGGCACTTGATGCGCTGCGAAGGCAACCAAAACGTCCACATCAGAATGCCGGTTTTGTGATCCATCTCGAAAATGTCCATATACGAAGGACGCGCTCTGCAGTGCACTTCTGTACCTCGAGTTTGCTCGACATGACCCACTTGGAGCCAAAGACGTTCATCAGGTTGCCTGCGAGCACTGTTCCAGCAACAGTCGCAGCACAGGAGGGTGAGTCGCAGTTCATCCGCTAGCTCTCGCTCGCCGTCACAACATGGACAACGCACCTGTGACGTGCGAGAAGCCGCTCCGACGCAGCGCCTCGCCGACCTGCTGCTTCAGCGCTTCCGGACGGTTTGTGAGGAAGCACTGGCGCGGAGTGACGGAGCTCACAAAAGCATCCCACTCAGATGTCGGGCTGCTGCTTGCTGCGGTTCGCTGCCATGAAATCGAGCGCGCCACCTCGGCTACAAACTGTCTGGCGCCGGGGTACACGGTGCTGTTCGGGAAGCGCGCGTCGCACGCTGCCGCGAAGATCGTGTCGTCGATGTCTCTATCGTCAGTGACACCACACATGCGCAACAGGATTTCGTTAGGTTAGATCAGCCACTCTTGAGCGCATGAACTCGCATGTAAACGCTCAGGCACGTACGAAATGAGCTTGAGCGGCGCCGCCAGCGTCCCCAATTCTTTCACCTTCGCTGCCTGCGCGTCGAAATGACTGAGGATCTCGTCACGCACGCTTTTGTTCTGGATCGAGCAGAACACGAGGTCGTAGAGCGGCAGCAGCTGGTCCACCTCCATCTTGAGCGCCGTGCACGCCTTCGCGGGCTTTGCGCACAGACACTGCTGGATGAATCGCGCCACCTGCTGGTTCGACGCGTGGCTCTCCAGCGCGCAAATGAGGCGAGCGAGACACTTGACGGTGAGCGCTGAGAGCTGGAACCGATCGTGACAGAGCTGCACGAAGTACTGCGCCTTCGCAACCGAGTCGAGCAGCCGAGCCACGTCTACTGCCAGCAGCGTTGTCTCCAGCTCGTGCGCGCTCTTGCAGTCTGCGAGTGCGCCGATCATTCGAGCGGACGAAGCAATCATTTCTGGCAACGACGCGCACAGCAGATGAGCAGGCGAGTCGTGCATGTAAAGGGACACACAGACACACCTAGGTGCTTGTGATACGGCGAGAGCAGCGCGTCGCTTTCTTCGTCGAACCGACGAGAGCTCGGGAAGCACGAGACTGGACACACGGACGGCGCAGCGCTGCGAACGAGCTCTCTGCAGCGCACACAGAACAGAGCCACGATTAACGCCAACGCGAAGAGCCACCACATCCTCTCGCTGTCCCCGCTCGCGAGCGGCGTGCGCTGGGCGACACAGCAAATCGGAGTGGATTCAAATCCAAGAGTGGACGCCTCGCTCACCAGCTCTTTCTCAACGGCGCCGAAGTGAATCGTGACGCGAACTGCTGCGTGGAGAGAGCTGACGGAGCCACTAACGGTAGCAACTGGTCGGATGCAGCCACGTGCACGGAGGCGGACGGGCTCGAGGACGAGCGACTGCGCTGCGGCATGGCGCGCGCAGCAGCTGCCGCCACGACCACTTTCCTCATCGCGACTTCCTCATCGCGACTTCCTCCACTTCCTGAGTCCGTCCGATTGTGACTCAGACTCAGAGGAAAGTGTGTGGCGCAGCTTCATGTATGTGGACCACTCAGCCGACTCAAATCGATACCATCGATCGCGAACTGCCCACAACAGCAGAAGGCAGCAATGGTGCGAGTGCTCACGTCCGTCGCGCGCGCGCCGCTGGCGCTCCTGGCGCAGCCGCAGCGCCATGCTCCTGTTGCCCAAGCGCTCTTTGCGTATGCCACCACCACCACCAGTAGCAGCAGCAGCAGGCTTGGGTGTGTGCGCGGGTTCAGCGCCAGCGACGACAGCAAGGACAAGATCCTGGATCAGGCGCGCAAGTGGCAGCGCCAGAAGCCCGAGGAGAAAGCGCTCGGCGTACGCTCGGTGCAGATCGACCGCTCAGCGCTCAAGCAGCCCGGCGCGTACCCGGGCCGCATCGCCAGCGAGGAGATACTGAGCCGGAAGTCGAAGGAGAACGACCTCGTGCAGGTGATCCGCACGATGATCGAAGTGAAAGGGCCGCTCACCGTCTCCGAGTTCATGCAGCGCGTACGTTTGATGTGCTGGACTGCTACATGTCGGCTTGCAATCGCGCTGACTGAGTGCCTCTATCGCGCTGTGCTGCTGTTGTGTTTATCTGCACTGTTCTGCAGGCGCTGAGCCACCCGCAGCACGGCTACTACATGAAGAAGGACGTGTTCGGCACGAAGGGCGACTTCACGACCGCGCCGGAGATCTCGCAGATGTTCGGCGAACTGGTCGGCATCTGGTGCGTCGCGACGTGGCAGCAGATGGGCATGCCGAGCGCGATCAAGATCGTGGAGATGGGGCCGGGCCGAGGCAGCCTCATGAGCGACTTCCTGCGCGCAGCCAAGTCCTTCCCGCCGTTCTACCAAGCGCTAGAAATCCACATGGTCGAGATCAGCCCGGCGCTGCGAAAGATCCAGCAGGAGACCTTGAACTGCCAGCCGATCAGCGAGGAGGAGAGTGCGGCCAACAAGATGCAGATCCCTGACGGCCCGACGGTGCAGTGGCACCAGGACTTCGGGCACGTCCCGCACGGCCCGAGCCTCATGGTTGCGCAGGAACTCTTCGACGCGCTGCCAGTGCACCAGTTCGAGTACACGGCCAAGGGCTGGTGCGAGCGCCTCGTGGACGTGGACTACGAGGACGGCGAGGACCACTTCCGCTTCGTGCTCTCGCCCGGGCCGACGCCCGCCACGCGCGTGTACATCGGTCGCCAGAAGGTGTTCGACCCGAGCGCGCTGCCCACGCAGATGCCGTCGGCCGCGGAGCCGCTCTCGGAGCGCGCGGACCACATCAAGCGCCTGGACATCCACGACGGCTCGAACCCGATCACGACGGCGAACGCGCAGGTGGGCGACCGGATCGAGGTGTCACCCACGGGGATCGCGCTGGCGCAGGACATCGCGAAGCGCATCTCGCAGCACGGCGGTGGCGCGCTCATCATCGACTACGGGCACGACCGCCCGTCGGAGCTCAGTCTGCGCGGCATCAAGAGCCACGAGTTCGTGAGCGTGCTGCGCGAGCCAGGCGACGTCGACCTCGTACGTTTGCTTGTCTGATTGTGTGTATGTGTGTGATATGTATTGACGACTCGCTAACGGTGTGCTTGCTTTGCTATGGTCACCACCACCGCAGAGCATCGATGTGGACTTTGCGACGCTGCGCCGGTACGCGACAGCGGAGGAGAATGTCGAGGGCTTCGGACCAGTCGGCCAAGGCGTGTTCCTGAAGAACATGGGCATTGAGCACCGCCTGGCGGCGCTTCTGCAGAGCTGCGAGTCGGAGGAAGTGCAAGAAGAGCTCTTCTCGGCGTACGAGCGCCTGGTGGAGCCCGACCAGATGGGCTCGATCTTCAAAGCCATGGCGCTCACGCACGCGGACATCGGGCAGCCCGTGGGCTTTGACGACGCGTTGGCCGCAGCCACGGACGAGCAGTGAATAGATCTCAGAGCTGTTCATCCCTTCCTTCCCAAAAGCACTTTGATCCCGTCCTCACGACAACAGAGGGAGACACACAGGGCACAGGCAGCACCAATGTGGAACACCAATGAGCAGACCAAGAGTGGGTTGGGGATTGCACCGAACAAGCTGTAATTTATAACTTTACGAAAGCACTCGCGACTCCTCTACTGGCGGCGGAGGTACGCAGCGAGCGGGCCGTGGTTCGGCATGTACTTCTCGTGGTTGCCGTCAAGCGCGAGGGAGCCGTCCGCGCGCATCTGCGCGTACACCTCACGCTCGTACTTGGTGAAGCCCCACTTCTTCGAGCCGAGCACCTTCTGGCGACCTGGGAATTTGAACTTGGCACGACGCAGAGCCTCGACGACCGCAGGGCCGAACTGGTCCTTCGAGCGCACCGAGATAATCGGCTGGCCGATGGCCACACGAGCGGCGACACCGGCTGGCTTGCCGTACGCGTGACGCATACCGGTCTGGAGTCTATCGGCTCCGGCGCACGAAAGCATCTTGTTGATACGCAGCACCTGGAACGGGTGGCAACGGATGCGCATGTGGAAGTTGTCCTTGCCGGCGTGCTTGGTCAGGTATCGGTTGGCGGCAATACGCGCGGCTTCAAGAGCCTCCGAGGACAGCTGCTCCTTCTCATCCGAGACCAAGTGGGCCACGAACGGGAACGTGTCGACGGACGCCTTCTTGTTACCCACATCGTAGATGCGGATCTTCGGGTCCGGCACACCACGGCAGAAGCGGGACTTGATGAACGGCTTCTTGTTCTGGAAACGGTAACACTTGGCTGGACGGCGACCCATGATGAACGATTCTTGTCAAATTGTGCAATGGCGCTGGGAGGCAGCGACGCAGAGAGCTGCTCGCCACTCATCGCAGACAAAAACGAAAGCAGAAAAGCAGCTCGCGAAGAGCGACAGGGAGGAGGAGGAGGAAGCTTTTTACAGAGCCCTTCTTACGCCTTTTTACGACATGTCTTTCGAGTGAGTGATGGTGGATTACTGCATCAGAACATGATGATGCGGTCTGTTTCTGATCTTCTCTGATGCCAGTCTGATATGGCTTGGACTGATGCCCAGGATTGCGTTCGCGCATTTCTCGTCTCGCGATCCGAGACACCAGGGCTCGTGCGGCTGGAGTCGGCAGCCATGAACTCGCCCGCGCAAAATCGAGCGCTCTCACCACTCGATCGCTCGATTTGGCTGCATCAACCTCTTGCCGGGCTTGCTTGTGAGCGACAGCAACGGGAGCGAACGCGCAGTCCGGAGCACCAAGAAGGACAGAGCGAGAGCTCGGTGGAGAAACCCGATGTTGCGCAAAGTGAGCAGTCTTGTCTACCGACACACCTCCGCTGCGCACATAACCGGATGAGGCGGTTTGCCTCGTGTCAGTTAGGTTCCACAAAATGCTCGTCTCCCATTCATCCCGCCTCCAGCTGGTGGTGCCCTCGTCCCATTCCATTCCATTCGCATCTCGAGCTCCATTCGGAGCGCCTCTCTCCAGAGCTCACACCTCTTTTGGTCGATGAGCTAAGAGTCGTCGTTCTCCTTCGACTCGTTCTCCTTGGAGTCGTTCTCCTTGCAGTCCAAGACTTCGTAGAGAGCGGCATGGCACTCTTAGACATGTTCAATTGTGCTGCTATTGCCGCGTAGTTGTGCGGACTCGTGCCCAGCAGTTTGCTTCTGTGTCGTCTCGGCGACGAAAGCAACGTGCAGCATCACCCTCGCGCTCGAAAGTCGTCGTCCATTTTCACGGACCATTCACAATCGATGGCTCTGGTCTAAGCGATCCCCTGCGCGTGCCGTCCCAGAGCGTGCGTGCGTGCAGTTTTCTTTGCGGCTCATGGCCGATTGATTCGCTCCTCATTCGCTTCAACGACCATCACTCTTGCATGTCACTTGATTTCAGTATTCCATGCTGAGTTGTCTGACTGCCTTACGCACAAGCCAACGACGCACACTTTCGCCGACAACGCCTTTGGCACTGTGAGTGTGTGAAAGCGAACAGGAAGAGCACGATGCGCAACAACGAACTCGTGTCATCAAAGGCAGTGGTTACATTGACCATAGAGTGTTTTACATGTCTGTGGGGGTTGTGCGGAGTGGCACTGCTGGGAGTCTCGCAGACGGCGACTCGCGGTCAGCCGTCTGCTCTCCATTCACTGTCTGCTGTGTTGTGTGTGCTTGCCTGGTTGTTCTTTTTCATAATTTACAGTAGTTTACTTTGGCTGGTGGACACGGCCGACGCGCGTGGGCTTCTGGCGGCGCGACTCGAACGAGCGCTTCGGCGTCTGCTTGTGGCGGAAGAGATCCTTCTTCTTCGACACGCGCTCCTTCACGTCCTCGTCCGTTACGTCGCGCTCGTGGAACTCCTCGTGGTGCACGCGCTCTGCAGGTGCACATCACACATACAGAAAAGCTCAGCGACTCGACGAACCATTGACGGCGGCGCCGTGTGTAATCCAACGAACAGATGACGTACGGTTCTCGAGGAACCGGACCGTCTCGCGCAGGTGGACGGCGTTCTCGACGTCGCTGATGAGCGCGTTGATGCGCTCCATTTCCTCGAGGTGGTGGCGCTCGCTCGCTGGCAGTGCCCACGTGCCAAAGCTGCGAATGATGACACGTTGGAGGGAAGGACGTCAGTCAGCCACTCTCTGACAGTGAGACACAGCTCGGATGGCTACAGTCGCCGCGAGTAGGATGCACCAATGTACCTGTCGGCGTGCTCGAACTCCTGCAGGAGCACGAAGCCGCGCGCGCCAGGCTCCGAGGCGATCGGCAGGTTGTAGTGGAAGCGGTTGTTCGCAGGGCTCCAGCGCAGACGCGGGATCGAGTCCATCATCGCGGCGTTCACGTCGATGGTCATGGCCGACATCATCGTGGTCATCGTGCACGGACTGACAGGGAGGCTTGGGGTGCTTGGGGTGCTTGGGGTGCTTGGGCTTGGGCTTTGCTCGGTGGAATGCGGAATGAGCTTCGAGGAACGCGGCAGTAAGAGCGCGCAACAGGCGCAAAGCGCATGCACACGCGCTCGTGGTGCATTTCTGGCGGCGCTTTGCAAAGACAAGGAGAACAAGAGCGCAGGGATGCGGCAGCAGCTGGCACCGGCGTTCTCCATCAGGTCTCAGCGACGCATCGGTTTTATCCCGCTTTTTAGCTGGCAAGTGGTAAGGAGTGGCATAAAGTCTCACGGTATACGCGAAGATAGAGGGTTGAAGTAGTGCACCAGCGCGCTCATTGGCTGCACACTTTAACTGCAGCCAATCAGCGCGCGCCGGCACTTTAAACACGATCTCAGCTCCCGCATGCATTCAGCACGCTCTACCGCGCCAATCCTCTTATGTGCGATGCTGGATCTTGAAGCGGTGCGAAGCCTTGAAGCTGTTGGAGGTTGCCATCGACTCGCTTCCTCCGTGCGATCGATCGATCTCCGACCGCCTGAACGCAGCAAATTCCATCCTTGGATCCCCACTGCAATGCACTTGCTTGTACTTACTGCAGCAGATCGTACTGACTGAAAATCTGCCTAGTACTTTTGTCTGATGGTCGGCAAGACGACTGTGCAGAGCTCCATCTTCAGAGCCACGCGCGTGGCCGAGTGCGCGCGAAGACTCCCCGTGCTTCTCGCAGTCGTAGGGCTAGTCGCGCCAGCGGAGCTTTCCGCGACTGGCGCCTGTGCGAGTGCTGCCGGTAGAGACGCGAGACTCGATATGGTTCTCCCCAGCGATGGGACGGAGCACGAGGACACCAGCAGCTGCGGCTTCGTGGACACTTGGTGCCACGACGGAGAAGCTCCAAACTGTGGCATGCTCTGCCGGTGGCGGCTGGGCATTGGGGAAGCTCGAGCAGTTGACTGAGGACCAAGCCCGATGCAGGGCTGCTTGGAAGTAGGTTGCATCGCTGTTGTATCTCGGAGAACCGTGTCAGTGCTGGGATCTTCCGACCCGGGATCTCCACACGGACTTGCAATCTGCTGCTCGCCCTCAGAAGACGGCACTGCAGTCATGAAGCAGTGCACATCATGGTTGACCCTCGGAACTCCCTTCCCAGCAACTGCCGCCGGCGACGGCAACGCACTCGGACGCGGCTTTATCCGCAGCACGCTCTCCAGTTCTTGCCGCAGCACAGCCCACTCACTCTCACTCTCCACAGACTCTTGCTGCGAGAGCGATACTCTGTGCACCGGCGCTCTCGCGTCTGCGAGCAGGTTCCCACTGCTTCCAGCGCGCTTCACGACAGTTTGCGACCGGGAGACTGACAAAGTCGCAGCTGGCAGCATCGCGAATGGAGCCTGCTTGATCGGACTCCAGAGCCCAGCAGGAGACTGCCCGAGCTCTCGGAAGTTCTTGGTCGCACGAAAGTTCTGCGCAGACACCAACTGCGGCGGCGCGAGCACAAAGTTCGCGTCGATCGTGTCGTTCGAGCTGAAGAGCGTCACTGGCTGCGCTAGCTGGTCGTGCGCAGCCGGAGGCTGCTGGTTGTCTCCCATCACTCGCAGATCTTCGGTCGAGACAGCGTGGTTTGGGAACCCTTGACTCCTCGCTGTGCCGTGGCGGTGGAAGCCTTCGCTGTCGCGATGCAGCTTCCCAAGTGCACGGGAGCTCTGTGCAGACGACCGCAGCTTTGCTTCGATAGCCTGGCAGAGCGCGGCGTCACCCAGTCGCCACAGACTGCTGGAGACTCTCGACAGCAGATCCGCGTGAACAGCGAACGCTGCTGAGCTCTCGGTGGGCTGGCAAGCGATCACGTGCGATCCGTCCTCAGACAGCCGCTGGATCTTAAGGAACAGCTTCGGTTTGATCTCCAGCCACTCGCTAGCACGCGGCTTCCGCTTCCAGCTCTGCTGTCTGCTGCTGCTAGAGTCCGGGTATCGTGCACACTCCGAGTCCAAAGCTGATAGCGAAGTCGAGAGTGCTGCAGCATTCGCTGGATCTCCCCATGGACGCGGATAATCTCTCACGAGAGGCTTGGATTTCCAGGGCATTCGATCTCTCTTCTCTCGCTGGACATCCACGAGGCTCTGCGCAGCTCCATCGCCACCACGACCAATGCTGATCCACGGCTCCTTGACGAACACCGGCGCTGCGTCGTCTGATCTTGCTGTGATGCTGTTGCTGCTGCTGCTGGACGCCATCTTGGAGATCTGTACGAGCGGCAGCAGCTCAGCGAGGCATTTCGCTCCAGCCGCGTCTTTCCCGCTCTTCTTGTCACTGCGAGAGTCCAGCATGTCGTCCGGAAAGGACGCCGCTCTGGACAGGAGTCCCACGACGAAGTGGCACCGCGTTGCGAAGCCCTGCTCTGTTCGCTCGGGCAGGTGGCGGGAGTCTTTGTCCAAGCCCAGCAGTGTGGGGAAGAGCGCCGGCATACTGGCCCACAGCATGTCCTCGTGCTCTTCTTGCTCGGACGGCTGATATCCGTGGCGTGTGATCACTTCTTCTGCGATAGCGTGGTGGCGTATGACGCAGAGAAGCGCCGTCAGCGCATACGGCGGTAGCGACGCGAGCTCCTCCGCTGTGTTCACCGGTAGCGTCTCACACCCGAGTAGCTGGATCGTGAGTGCCTCGACAAGCAGATCTTTGGCAAAGCCAAACTCCAGGTACGCTGCCAACGTCGCCGCGATCTCGAGTCTGGTCAGGCGAGAGAGCGCCAGGAACTCTTGCAGAGGGATCTTCGGCATCGCACGCGCGTTCGTAGAGAACTTGGACGACGCGAACTTGCAGTGCTGGTTGTGCACTGCGCGCTCTTCGTTGTGGAGAGCGACGATCGTGTGCAGTCGGTGACGGTCCGCGAGCTCGGCATTGCGCACTCGCTGCGTGTGGATGTGCTCGATGAGCTGCGACGCGTTCTCGCTCTGCTCGCTCAGTCCGCCTTCGTCGCCGTCAGACACGACGCCGCCCCAGAGCTCGCCAGTCGACCCGAACTTGCTGCAGGCGCCGGCGTTACTGTCGCCGCTGTTGTTGATCTCGTTCGCGAGCAGGTACTGCACAAACGCGTCGTGCTCGTCAGTCGCGCGCTCGCGCTCCGCCGTGGCGATGTAGTGACCGTCCAGGATCCATACATTCGGTAGCAACGCGACGACCTTCATCCGGTACTCTACCACGCTGTTACTGCTCTCGTGCACCAACGCCGGGTTGCCCTGCAGCCGGAGCTCCATGACGTGCACATCACGCAGGCAGACGAGGTCGTCGAAGCGCAGCTGGTTGCGCTCGAGGTGGAGGAAGCCCAGCGCTGCGAAGGACGCGAGCGGCGAGAGTAGACTCGACCCCTTCTGCTTGTAGAGACCGCGATGCAGCGCGTTGTCGTTCAGGTCGACGCGCCACAGGCGGCGCAGCGCTACTACGCCCTCGATGTCTCGCAGTTTGTTGTCATCCGCGTAGAGCGAGCGCAGCGCGTAGCGACAGAGCTCCAGGTGGCGCACGCACTCGATGCTGGCGCTGGAGAGGTGCAACGCCTGGAGGTCGCGCAGAGGCGCCTTGGCGCGTGCGCGGATCAGCGCAGCGTCCGGCGCCCGCATCAGCAGCAGCAGCAGCAGCAGCAGCAGCAGCGTCCGTGCATCGCCGAGCGCGTCAACGAATCCGCCTCTGCGTCTGTTACGGTCTTCTTTTGAAGACCGTAAAGAAAGGGTCGTCATTGTTCCCAGACACAAAATAGCTGAATCTTATCTTGGGCTTTGGTGCTGCTATTTCGAGCAAGATCGTGCTTAGTTTAGGCTAAACGGTGCTTATGTTGGGTGTCGTTTCGGTGGTTGTGATTTTATTTTGGGTGTGTTCACCTCGTGAAGTTGAAGTTGTCCGAGGTCTGTCCTGGTCGCGGGAGAATTGACGACGCGAGGCGATGCGGTTTCTTCACAGCCACGTCGCTCCTGGACACACACAGCAAGATCAGTGTAGCCACGTCAGCGCAGTTAGGATCGGCCAGCCTGCAGTGAACCTACAACTGAAGCTCACCCTGGCAGCGCCGTGCGAGGTCGGATCTCCAGGCTGGTGGTCGCTATTCGCTCCAAGTCGCTTGATGCCATCGCTACTGCTCCTACTGGAGAATCAGCGAAGCTCGCTGCTTTCCTAGACTTGACGAGGTCCACTGTTATGGGTCGCTGGTTGCTGCTGTTCTTGAGACTCGCGCTCCACATCTCGTCGTAGTTGACTGGGACAGCCTCCGCTCGCGCAGATCCAGGCGAGTCCTGCGACAGCGACGGCTGGCTCTGCGTTCCAGGAATGCGGTGCCAGGATGGCCGGACGGATGTCGGCGCTGACTGCGCGCGCTGTTCGTCCATCCTGTAAGAGACATCGTGAGGTGTCTGCTCTTTTTGTGGCCACTCCGACGATAGAAAGCGTCAAAAGCGCCCCCGCGTGTCGCGCTCACCTTCGCTGCGCCTCTCGTTCAGTGAGCTCGAGACACCGAGCTTTCCACTTGCTGCATCGTTTCTGAGACGAACCGCACGGTGAATGTGACGCTGACAAAGCATATCAACAGAACGAGAGCGTCGCCGATCATACCTGCCCAGACTCGTACAGCTTGAGGAGATGGATGTTCTCCTGCCGCAAGTCCTCGACGATCTTGTTCGTCTGATCCTTCCACTCCTGCTCTTCTCGGACAACCTCGTCCTTGAGCTTGTCGATCGTCCGCGAGGCCACGAGCTGTGCTTTCTTCATGGACGACACCTCTTGCAGGCGCAGGTGGCTCTCCTGCTCGAGGATCTCATTCTCTGCTTTCTATGCGCACACAAGAAACGCACAGAGTTCCATCTGGGATCAGTGCGACTGCCACTACCATGCGTGCGCGCTTGATGGTGACGACAACAACGAGCAAACCATTTTCTGGTAGTGTTTCGCTTGCTGATTGAAGCGCTGCATGAGGTTGTCGACGCCGATGCTCTGGAGCTGAAGCTCGTCCTTCAGCTTTGCGTTCGCGATGAGCGCATTCTGCATAGAGCCACAGCACAGTTGTTCGGCTGAGCTCGCCATGCAAACCAAGTCCGGAAATGCTCGACAGCCTCTCATACTCATATTCAGACGCACCTTGCTCTCTTCCGACATGGCGTTGAACGCCTTCTTGAGGTAGTCTGCGTCCAGCTCCTGGAGGGATTTCCGAAATGTCTGTGGCAGCAGCGTCGCATGGTTCGTCAGACTGGAAAAAGAGCTCAAAACATCTCAAGTGCATCAACGCATGCCTGTTCTCCTCACCTTTTCCAGCGCCATTTTGTGGTTGAACATGTCGAGGCGCACTTTGTGGATCTCCTCGGCGTGGGTCTTGCTGTCCTGCTCCAGCTGCAGCATGAGCTTGTCCACGCGGTCTCGCAGCGCCACGTTCGCGCTCTCGACGACGTCGTACGCCTCGACGTGGAGCTCGAGCTCACTCACTTTGCGGTTCAGCACCTCGATCTCGTGCTCCGCCTGCAGCTTCTGTGTCAGGTGCTCGTCTTCGAGCATGCGCAACGTCGCCTGGTGCTTCTCGACCTCGCGCTGCAGCATGGCCTCCATGGAGTTGATCTGCTCCTGCTTGCTCTTGTTGTCCCGCGTCATGCGCTCGATGATCTTGGCTTCTTCGCGCAGCTGCGCCTCCGCCTCCTCCACGCGCTTGCGCAGCTCGTCCGTGCGCAACCAGTCCGGCAGTCAAGGAGAGTTTATCGTATCATGCGCAAAAGACATGGATAAATAGAGGGAGAGATGGAAAAGAGGATATTCATTCGTGGCGATGGACGCATCCTTGTCCGCCGCGGGCTGGCTGCTCTTGGAGTTCCTGGAATCAAACGATGCCACAGAGTGAGCGCCTTCGCACGCCTTCACACACGCAGAGAAGCATAGACGTACTTCTTAGGACCCATGAGCTCCGAGATGTCGCGATGCGCTCTCGATCATTCACGAGAGCGAGAACAAGCGTCCGA